>JARJLU010002538.1:0-134783 GCA_030272975.1 Sparidentex hasta | reverse complement strand
TGGTAAGAATGAACGAGTCATGCGTTGAACCAGGCCGCCTTGCACAATGTTGGTGAGCTGCATTTGCTCATCACGTATTATTTGAACATTAATTGAATGAAAATGTTTCTTGTTGACAAAAACAAATTCACTCTGTGATGGTGCTTTTATCGTGTTGAAGAAAATCATTCAAGTCCTGTTGAGCAGTTTGCTGTGGTAAACTGGTGAACCGACAGGCACAGAACGGTGCTGAGCCGGTGAGTCGACTCAGAGCAAATGAAACAGTCACATTTTATACAGTCAGAACAAAGAATGGCAGATTCAATCAACAGGTAAACAAAAGGGGATGCAAAAGGGAGGGGTCTGCTCTTTGGAGGGAGTGAACAATGGGGGGGTGGGGGAGGTATGGGGGCACGCATTTAACATAGTGATCAAACCAGGTCCAGTGTTGATCAACTGGTGTTACACAAATGTGTATCCACAGGGTGCAGGAGACAGACAGAAATCACCATTTAGGTCAGGTAGTCAAAAGGCTCTGTCCAGACGTCACTTCAAAATGTGTATTTTCTTCCTCAATAGCAACATGTGTGCAGTCAATAGCTCCGATTACATTAGGGAAACCAGATCTTGCTGCCCGTCCCACACAGCTGGCATGGCTCGGCTCAGAGTAGACTGGCACACTCCTGACCAGTCGGCCAGTTCCCTCTGGAAGGCTCCTGTTGCCAGAAACCCCAGAGTGGTCAGCACCTGTGTGGGCACGGACAACCCCTGGCTTCTGGCTGTGTTTCGTTCTAGGGCCGGCAGCTCTGCGCACAGCTCCACACTGGCATCGGCAATCTAAAACGACTCATGAGCCAGTTGTCGTGATTTGCCAGCAGATCTTCCCGTTCTCTAAACACCCTCTCACATCTGATATGACCATTTGCGATGTCTTCTAACAAGGCCAAGGCTGCCATTGTTAATGGCATTTTTTCATCACTTTGCACATGCTTTTATATCCAGTCCAAATGATTGTCCATTAATGTGTGTGTGTGCACATTACTCTGAGGACTAATTGTTTTCATATAATTAAAAGTTTCCCAGCATCACCTCTAAGTGTTGCCAAAGTCATTTCACTTTTGATACATCTGAACGTTGGCGTGGAAAATGACGTATGCCACGTTTTTGTGTGCACGCAACATTGATACATGAGGCCCCTGGACTCTGTGGAGGCCAATCCATGTGTGAGAATGATGTCTCATTCTCCCTGAACCACTCTTTCTTTGGTCACATAATGTTGCTGAAGCTAGACCTGACCAACTGCAGCCACCCCAGATTGCAGCACTGCCTCCCGCGATCAGTCAGGATTTTTTTCCGACCACATTTTTTCTTCGAAGACAATTGTTCCACACTATCCCTCCAGTTTTTAATAATGCGTTGGACAGTTCTGAACAAATTTTATAAGTTTCTGCAATCTCCTATGATGTTTTCTCTGCTTGATGCATGCCAGTGATTTGACCCTTCTCAAACAGACTAACATCCTTTCCTTGACCACGAGATGTGTCTTTGGACATGGTTGTTTAAGAAATGAAAAGCTACTCATTGCATCAGTTGGGGTTAAATAACTTGCTGTCAGCTGAAAGATAATCACTCATGCAGTAATTATCCAATAGGGGGCTCTCACCTATTTGCTTGGTTAAATCTAGGTGGCAACTTTCTTTTTGGCCAGGCAGTGTATATGTGCATCAATATTCATACTCAAACTAACCACAGGACTGTTGTAAGAAATCTAGAAAAATGTAAGGTGGTGCTACTGTAACAGAATATTGGCATGTCAATGTCTTCAGGCCGGAGCTAATTAACTAAAATGTGAAGTTTGGGGAAGATTTAATCATGTACAGTGGAGTTACAGCAATTTCCTTTTTCATGGCCCCGTGTCTGCATTCGGGATGCTGCCACGGCCACGCCCTTTTAATGAAAACTCACAATGTTCTCAATACAGCTTCATCAAGGTCTTGTCTTGTCTTGTCAGTATTTTCTCACCTTGTTTGAGGCAAATTTGGTCATCCACCCAGGAAAAGTAATTCACTGTTAAAATATGTCATTCCCTGCTGCCACTATGGGGTACTATGATTGTAACTGTAAATATTTGCATATGAATGTGGTTAGGTCAGGATTTTACTAAACCTGTTACATGTTATGCAGCCCCGACCATGTAGACTGGCAAGAACCCTATCAGGCGTAACTTTTCATCGCACCTGATGCTTGTGACAAGTTTGGTGAGCTTTTAAGATGTGTAGCCTCTGAAAATGCAAGCAGGATGAATAGGCACTTGCGCCTCTATACATGTCAGGTTGTAGTTGCCACTAGGTGGAAATTTGGGATGATAATGTGTTCAGGCCAGGAGCCTTATTAAATGTGTTGGGTGCAGATTTCACCATGTATAGCGGAGTTACATCAGCTCCTGTTTCAAAGTTAATCACTGACCTTAGTTGCACAGTTGTGGACCAAATTTCATACATGTAGGTAAAAGAAGTCTCAGAGGCTGCATTTTGGGGGTCCTGGCAAGTCATTATGCCCGTCCCATGCTAAAAACCCCATAGAGTACTTACATTTCCACCACTTTTGAATTTTGTCTAAAGTTTTGTGACATTTCACTAAGGCATAGTGTTCATAGCCTCAGTTTTCACAGTAAAAGACACAATGCTCCAGGTCTGGCTCCATTGCAAAAAAAAAATAGTATGCCAAAACATGTTTTTAGACAGTGTAGTAACATAGTCTTGGTTATATTTTATCAGCTCTGCTTACAGTTTGATAACAGTTTGGTGAGACACCCCTCACTAAAGTATCTAGCACAAGATGCAAAGCTGTTGTGTTTACTGAGAGCACAGTCTTAATATCAAATCTTGCAATACAGCATCTGCTTGTAGTGAGTGTAGCATTATTTCACTGTTTCAGCCACAGTCTTGTTTAGTTTATTTTTTTTAGCTATTAAGTGAAGAATATCAGTGGAATTCAGGCAGATAAAACAATCCAGCAATAAAGCTGTATGGTAATATCAAAGTGTCTCCATGTCTCTCCCCTAATAGCAGAATTACATATTTTCACTGACAGCAAAAAGTGATACAGTGAAAACTGTAATTATAATGTCTAATTGCCATATTTTAATAGAATGAAGTAAATTACTAGTTTCTTGTGAAATAATTGAAAAACAAAGCAATTATGGTCTGAGCCATTCAGTTTGATAATTACAGTGGGGCTCAGTATGACAGCAAACAAAATTAGACTGGGCGGAGCCGGATGCCTCACTTCCTGTCTTTTCAGCCAACTTCTCATTGTCTCAGTTATCTGACAACCACTGAAACAAAAAAAAAACCTCTTTGACAATAGTGTTATATTTACTATGTATATGTTATCGTCATGATAGATAGACAGTAAAAGTATTTATCTATTCCTGATTTTATATCATGATAAATAACTACCTCAAGGGTAGCAAGATGTCCATCTATTTGATATATTTCTCTGCACTCAGTCTCAGCATCAGTTAGAGCTGATGGTACCATTACTTTTACATTAAACGTTGTTGACTTTGTTTCCACAAGTGTCTTATTATAGTATTACACTATTAGTTCAAGTACAACCGTTCATAGGCCTGCTGCATGTGTACTGCTATTGCCTCATTGCTATTGCATTTTTGAGTTTAATTTTTGTGTCATTATTATCTTGTCTGTTTGTATTGATTCTTTTAGTTCTCCCGCTGTTCCCACAAATGTCTCTCTTTGTGCTGCTGCTACAAGACTTGAATTTACCCTCTGGGCAATCAATAATCGATCTTTTTACCTTGTTGAGGCAAATCTTTGTTTGCTTGTCTTACATAAAATCAGATATATATCTTATTGGGTTGTTTGGAAACATGGGAGAACAAAATCACAGAAAAATCTTTGTTAATGCTGCAAAATTCGATACCAGAAATAGGAATAGGCCACAAAAATTTCTCAGCACTGAATCACCTCTGTGACATATTTCTAGTAATCACCTCTTGGATGGTTCAAAGGTTTCTTATCATTTGGAGTTCCAGACATACTTTTATTTTGTCCTCAAAAAGATCAGTACTCAAAATACAAAAATCTTCTCATCTCATGTACCTCAACCAGCCCTGCAAACAGGGTTTAAATTTTTCCAGAGACATCTGTCTCTGAGATTTCTGCCTCTATTTCATAATGATAAATACATTTTGGTTTGATTATAAAAAGTCATCAGATAAATTGTTGTAAAGATTATCTAGGTCAGCTCTGCTGTCCTTTGAATCCCTCAGACAGCACCTATTGTTTTGTTTGCATGCAGCAACACAATTATTTGTGTGGAATTTGGTATCTAACTTTGTCTTTTTTCTTAGAGTGTTTCTGCTGTTAACACTCTGCCAGCATTAATGTAACATTACATCTCAACAAGTTTGCATACATATACATAATGCATTCCATGGCTGGTGAGTACTGATTATAGAGGGATGCTATTTCCAAAGGAGCTAGTGAAAGGAGCTTTCAAGCCAATTTCAAACCGAACTTCTGAGCATAGCCTGGTTTGGACCAGGTGAGTTCTGGATCATATGTTACCAGGGTGATCTAACCAGCTTAAAAGACAGCCACTTTCGTGACACTAAAAACTCTGGGATGTACTCAACATATCTCGCTAACCCACTGATCTTGCTTTGTAGCTGCTACTGCTCCTGCCGTTGTTATTGTTATTGTTGTTGTTGTTGTCTTTTCCTCTTTTGAAACGAGAAAGTCACAACTAACTATTAACACAATTAAGCTTACACAGCATTATTAATAATAAGCCAGTACTGACAAAACATCTTTTACTATGTAAAAGTTTAAATGTTGAATAAGGCCTTGTTATGTGAGTCAGTGACCATACTACAAATTCTAGTCTTTCAAAGATGTATTGAAATTTTAGGTAGAGCTTTGTAAAGTTTTAATTCATAACATGTATTGTTTGGGTGGGAATTTATAGTTGTCTGATCTGTGTTCAGCTGTCTGAGTGACAGAATGATTATGGTGCAAACCGTCGCTATCAGCAATGATGTTGTGCTCCCATACTTTCGGGAGCAGCCAGAAATGGTAACCTCTCCCCTACTGCCACAGTGAGCAATTATGTTCAATTTCTGTGGTGAATCTCCCTGCATTGAAATATTTGTTACAGGACCAGAGCACCTCCGAGTTCTACAAAACCATGTGTTGAGTAAAGTCCTACCCACAAGTTAAAATAGCTTACTATCAAATGCCATGCACAAAGGCGGTTAAGTGATTGAGGAATAAATAGTTCCACATATGCTAAAATGGTCAGGAGAAATATAGATAAGGTAGTATTTTATGTTACCCCTCTTTGTGTGAAGCACTGGTATTTAAGCTAAACCAGACGAACACCGGACCCTGTCACTCAAATGTGGGATGGGCCTCATTCAATCTCACCTTATGAACTAAATTGAGACAAAGACACAGACAGTAAACACTTTTTCCAGCCACAATTCAGCCAAAATCTGTGACATCTAGGGTAATCACGACATCTACAGCTGATTTTAAGACTTAAGACCTGTCTGATTTTGAACATGTTATCATTAGCTGTATTCTGTGACTGCTGGTAGTATTGTTAACTATCACTGTCTACTGAAAGTGTGTACTGAATTTAACCATACGACTGTTTACTGTCTGCTGACAGCTCCTGCACAGTCCACACTGTTAGGTTAATCCAAAGTTTGAGTTTGTTATCAGCAGTAAACATTTATAACTGTTAATCACAGGAGTGATTTTATACACTATTATCAGGAAGCAGAGGATACAGTTCAGAGAGGTCCATTGAAGACAGATCAAGCTCACAGACACCATGTTCATAGGATAGTTGTTCCTCAGATCCAGGATGAGACAACAGGTGTGTTTTTTATACACTGAGGTGTAAGCAGATTAAGATAAAGACATGCATTATAGTAAGAAAAACATATACAATTTCCTGGCCATTCCTGGTCTTTTATGAAACATCAGTTTAAAAGAAAGCAGTGGCACTTTTATGGAATTGGCTTTATCCAGTTTATAATAGCAAATGAATGTCTGCGTGAAACAAAAAATTATATCAGATTGTATCCTATTGTACCGAAGCTGGCTCAGATCAAATCATATTGAATAGTACCCAAATAAAAAGAATATTCCCTGAATCATATCGTAGCCCATGTGTATCGGATCATGTTGGATGGATATGCTATGTAATGTTGCTAAATTAGCACAAACACTATAGCTAAATGTGGATTGTAGGCTGTTGCTAGCAAACTAGCTGTAGCTTTCGCTCAACTGTTAGAAAACCAACTGAGTGAATGTGGGAACCATGTGATTTTCACAAAGCTTCTCAGTGAGTCTGGACTGAAAACTTTAGGAAATATGAACATTTATGGTCAACAGACAGGGAAATTATAAAGGTTGTGAATTGTATTAATAGTGTGCATCTGGTCCTGTCACACATGCTGCTGCAGTAGAATTGCTCAGGATTTGCTGCTGCCGGGGAAAACTGTGTTTTTTTGGCACACAGACAAAGCCTCAGGATGGGTTTTCCTCATCTCTCAGCAGCCATTGGACAGAGGGTTTTGAGCTGACTGTTTCTTAAAACTTTGCATTATAAAATGACTCGGGGGGGTGGTTTCAGTCTACAGAGCCTTTTGGATCCAGGTCAGAAAAAGACCATATGAGAGCCTGCCACTCCAATTCAAGGTCAGATGACAGCAGTCAGTCTCCATTGTTACGGGCCCTGCATAACCATTGACATAATTGACTCATCCAAGCATGCTGTCCCAAAAGCTAACTGTAACCTGTCATACCTGTCCACTCATCAGTTACCCAAAATTACAACAACACAAATTCACATTCTCAACAGAAAGATCCCTGCATTGGAGAAGTGTAGCATGCAGTTACTCCAAATAATTTAAAGGATGCAAACAAAGACGAACATCCAGATGTGACACTGCTGCTCAAAGAATGGGAAAGTTAAGGGTTAAGGACCCAGTCCTGAGCATGATCAATTCCTGCTGATGCTGCAGAGCAGAAATAAACGTCTCGGAACAGTTATGTGTCACAGCTTTAGTCACTGCTGACACCAAGATCAGTAACTTGCTGAGTCAAAATTGCTAAAGAAATTGCTAATGAAATGTTTTCTTCACATACATAGATTAAAGTAAAATCATGCATTGTATTGCTCTTTTGTGTATTTAGGCTTAGTTATACTGCCAGCATATTGACCTTATGTGTGGCCTGCCCATTTGTGTCTAGCTAGTATTGCTCTTCATAACAAGTCTTCCATCTAGCTCTGTCAGGCTTTACTGCCTGATGCTAGCTTATACAATAGATCAGATATTGTCTGAAATGTGAGTTCAAGATAATTACGAGAAAACAATGCGACACACTTCTGGGTGCAGACAGAAAGCTAAAAGACATAATAACAGTTTCAGAGGAAATATTAAACAACATGAGCATGTTTGCATTTCATTGGCTCACATGTTTCCTCAAGCAGATATTTGAAAAATGCTTAAAATATTCACCTGTTAGATTTACTTGGTGGGGTGGTGAACATCATCATCTTGGTATCTACACTGCTCAGGCATAACATTATGACCACTGACAGGTAACATGAATGACACTGATTATCTCTTTGTCATGGTACCTGTTAGTGGGTTGGATATATTAGGCAGCAAGTGAACATGAGCACGAGCACGAGCAGGAAAAATGGGCAAGCATATGAATTTGAGTGAGTTTGACAAGGACCAAATTGTGATGGCTAGACGACTGGGTCAGAGCATCTCCAAAACTGCAGATCTTGTGGGGTGTTTCCAGTCTGCAGTGGTCAGTATCTATCAAAAATGGTCCAAGGAAGGAACAGTGGTGAACCGGCGACAAGGTCATGGGTGGCCAAGGCTCACTGATGCATGTGGTGAGCGAAGGCTGGACAGAGTGGTCTGATCCAACAGAAGAGGTACTGTTGCTCTAATTGCTGATGAAATTGATGCTGGTTCTGATAGAAAAGTGCCAGAATATGCAGTGCATCGCAATTTGTTGCGCAGTGGGCTGCATGGCTGCAGACCAGTCAGGGGGCCCATGCTGACCCCTGTCCACCGCTAGCAATGGGCACATGAGCATCAGAACTGGACCACAGAGATATGGAAGAAAGTGGCCTGGTCTGATGAATCTTATTTTCTTTTACATCACATGGACGGTGTGTGTGTGTGTCACTTACCTGCGAAACACATGGCACCAGGAAGCCAGCGGAGGCAGTGTGATGCTTTAGGCAATGTTCTACTGGGAAACCTCCATGTGGATGTTACTTTAGATAGATGTGTAGATAGATAGACGGTGTAGCAGCAGCATTACACGGAGACAATAACATCACAATGAAATAAGAGGAACAACCTAGACATATTGAATAGCAATAGAAAAATATATAGAAAATAATTTACAAAATTTAAAAAATGTACAGAATGTAAGAAAATGTACAAAATGTATTTACAAATGTATAAATGAGCAGAGTGACTGTAGTGCAAGATAAAATATAAGGTGCGCTGAGCAGAGTGTGTAAAAACCAAATTGTGCAGACACTATGTGTTATGACCAGAGTTTTAGCTGTTATTATTGTACAGTGTGATGGCACGTGGCAGGAAGGATTTCCTGTATCTGTCCCTTCGACAGCGGAGCTGGAGCAGTCTGTGAGAGAAGGTGTTCCGCTGTCTGTCTACTGTGTGATGGAGAGGGTGCTGATCATTGTCCATGATGGATAACAGTTTATTTACCGTTCTCCTCTCCACCACGGTCTCAAAAGACTCCAACCTGAGACCAAGTACAGAGCCAGTCTTCTAGATGATTTTATCAAGTCTGTTAGTGTCGCCGTCTCACCCAGTAGCAGAGGTTGAATGGTGGTGAAAGCACTGGAGAAATCAAAAAATGTGATCCTCACAGTGCCTCCTCCACCATCCAGATGCATATGGGCTCGTTGCAGCAAGATGACAGCGTCATCGACTCCTAAATGGGGCTGATAGGCAAATTGCAAAGGGTCCAGAAACGTCCTCACCTGTGGCCTCAGCTGGGCTACGACCAGCCTCTCCAGGACCTTCATCACATGAGATGTGAGAGCGAGTGGTCTGTAGTCTGCCGGGTCAGATGGCCTTGACTTCTTGGGGACTGGAACCCAGCAGGACTTTTTCCACAGCATCGGGACCTTCTCCTGACTCAGACTCAGGTTGTACAGATGTCCCAGTACAGGAGACAGCTGGCTGGCACAAGTCTTCAGGATCCTGGGTGGGATGCCATCAGGGCCTGCAGCCTTTCACTGATGTAATCTTTCCAGCTGCCGCTTTACCTGGCCTGTAGTCACTGTTGGGCAGGGGTTGATGCTGATGTCTTCAGTGGAGGAGGAGGAGGAGGAGGAGGACGAGGAGGAGGAGGAGGAAGAGGAGAGTTGCACAGGAGAGCGCTGCGTGCTTTGACACATACCACCTATCTAAGCATTGTTTTAGACCATCTACACCCTTTCATGGAAATGGTATTCACTGATGGCTGTGGCCTTGTTCAACAGGATAAATAGCCGTGCCACAAAGCAAAAATGGTTCAGGAATGGTTTGAGGAGCACAACAAGTTTGAGGTGTTCACTTGGCCTCCAAATTTCCCAGATCTCAATCCAATTGAGCATCTGTGGGATGTGCTGGACGAACAAGTCTGATTCATGGAGGCCCTACCTCGGAACACAGAGGACTTAAAGGATCTGCCTTAACATCTTGGTGCCTCTAGCAGTTGCATGAATAACTTCTGTGTGAGACAAAGGTTTACATACAGGATTAAAATAATAACTTAGCTTGTGCTTGGGAATCATACTCACATCTTCAAATGTGACGGTCATATGTCCAAATAAATATTCCAAATCAGAAGCTGGTGAGTCATTTTCAGGATTAGAGAACTCTACAAACATGTTGCTTGTTCATTTTTTTTTTCCTTCTATTGATCGATGAAAACTGTCTCTGTCAATTCAATTAGTAGAATAAGATAAATAAAAACTTCCTGACACTCATAGTCCCGAGACACTATTGGCTGGTTCACTAGCTAGCTAACGTTACACCTCCTCACTGACTGGCAGCGCTGTTGTGCCTGGATCCAGCTGTTTTCTGTGTTATCAGAGCACAGAAGGACAACATTGGTGGTTTTGAAAGGTTTTTTAGTCATTGGACATTTGGATTTTAAGTTTTAAAGAAAAGCCCGGTGAGCCGCCATGTCAACACTGGACATTGTCGACTCACCTGGAGAGATGGAACAAACACTGAACAAGGCATTCAAAAAGATCGCTGACTTTCTTGAGGACATTGAATGGATGTTGAAAGAGCTGCAGAGGAAGGATTCCCTGCTGACCACCCTCAGGTCCCGTTTCCCGGCGTTGACCAACTGGCTGGAGACCTCACAGGCCGGTGAGTTAGCACCACAGAACACCACCTCTGGAATCGGGCACACAGGTCTCTGGGAGCCGTCCTCCTCCGGTCGGCAACCCGCTTGCTCCACTCCAAATAGGGGGACCCCCTGGACCGAAGTGGTCGTCCACGGGCAGACGAGGTCTCCGAGTGGGATTCATGGTGGGGTCTGTCTGGCTCTGTCTGTGAGCAAGAACACCATCATTGATAATTTTAACAGTAGACTGAGGCCAACTCTGAACTCAGTAGCTCCACTTTTAACAAAAACAATAAAAAGAAAACCTACACCTCCATGGAGAAAAAAACTATGAAATCAATGAACTGAAAAGAAAATGCAGGAGTGTTGAGAGAAGATGGAGAAAAAGTAAATTGACAGTTCATTACGAGATTTTATGTCAACAACTCAAAACCTACAATAATGCAATAAAAAAAAACAAAAAAAACTCATCACCAACCATAAAAACAACCCCCAGTTGCACAGATGATCTTTGCAAGAACTTTGCAGACCACTTCAGAACCAAAATCAAGGACATCAGATCCTGCCTCTTATCCCATCAAGTTTTACCTGTTAACACACCTGAACTGTTGCCTGCGGAAACACTGGAGAGTTTTGCCCTGGTTGATGCCAGGACACTTGGTCAAGTATTCTCCCAAGAAAACCCAACAACCTGCCTTTTAGATCAAATTCCCACGTCACTCTTAAAATTGTTTTATGGATTCTTTGAGGAATAGTTTTTAAACATCATGAACTTCCCTCTCCACCACCTTCAAAACGGCGGTGGTGAAGGCCCTTCAGAAGAGCAAGTTAGATCCCAACATGTTCAGTAACTACCGACCCGTGTCCAACTTACCGTTTTTTCTAAAATTGTAGAAAAACTGTGCTGATGATACACAACTGTACATTGCCGTGTCTCCTGAGGACACAGGGCCTTTTGATGCCCTTTTTAACTGCATTGTAGACATCAAGTCATAGATGGCAGTTAGTTTCCTACAGCTCAACCAGGACAAAGCCGAGGTTTTGTTTTTTAAGATGATTTTAATCTTAAATAATTTTCTCTGTTTTATTTATCATCGGTACTATTTTAGTTTATTTAGTATCTTTTATATTTTTATCCTTTTAACTGTTCACTCCATTTACTTATCTTTTGTCAGGGTTTTTATCCTATCTTGTGTTTTTAGTTTTTAAGGTTTAACTCCAGTGTTTCCCCAGGGTGGCCCTCCATACTGGGAGCTGTGTCTGGGCTGCTGCTGGGGGTGCTGTCCTTGGGTCCCTTTGGCCTGGCCAGCTGTTGTCTGTCAGGGTCGGGGGGCCTGGGCACTGGTGCCCCCTGTGGCACGGCCTGTTACTCCTCCCAGTGTGGACAGCCCCAAAGGTGGCACTTCCTTAATCCTCAGTGCCTTGCCATGTCTCCCTATTGCTAGTAGTAAGAGTGTGCAGGTGTGTGTGTGTGTGTGTGTGTGTGTATGTGCGTGTCTGTAGTATGGAGGGTGGGAGGGAGGGGCTTTCTTTATTCTTTATTATTGTTCTGTGTTTCTTGTGTAAAGCACTTTGTGCTGCGTGTGTGTATGAAAAGTGCTCTATGAATAAAGTTGATTTGATTTGATTTGAAAAACAACCCAGCTGAAGTAGTGGAAATCAACCACTGCTTTATTGATTCTGTAGCTGCCAATTGCACAATGTTTTTTCACTTGAATGCCTAAATATTTGTGTAGCAAACACAAAGCCAGCTCCTCAGTGCCACTAAATCAGAGATTATCTGACAATGAAAAAGTCTCTTAAACCATGTTGCACATGATACATTTTGTACGGATGCAGTTGTGCTTAAGTGCTCAGTTTAACAATAACCATCCTTTCACTGATATAACTAACCTGCGCTAAAAATTAATGAATACATAGCTTGGAGCTCCTTTTCCAGTTGTGCCGAACTGTCATCTGAAATATAAGTTTTATTACAGGAATGTGGATTTTGGTCAAATAAATAAATAGAATTATAATAAAAGAAAAAATAAGATTAATCAAATTCAGCAAAAGAGTGTTCTGTCCATATGTAGGTTATATTGGTAAGGTATATTGCCATTATACATTAAAACTATAAGGTATATAGGTTGTGACTGAATATGAAAGAGTCTATAATGTGAACGAAATAAAGTGAGGTCATTTTACTTTCTTTTGTATCCTGACTTGTGACACAAGTTCCAAGAACTCCTTTCATGAAATGTCAAAGAAATACTTTATCATCGTCTGGGTTAAAATGATGACTTCACTACATATCATACTCTCACTTGCTTGTTTAAGTTACAGGGCCTATGTTGTCATGCTTTTTATTGTTTATCATTTGGAAGTGAGAAATAAACAGCTGTCCATCATGTTAAAGTATCATTTTTGTTGACTTGCTTTCCACTGAGAATGTTGCCAACACAAGATAACATCACCTGACCCACCCGTTTGCCCCTTTCTAAACAAACATGGCCACTAGAGTGCTGGCTTTGTGACTTGAGCAGAAATGGATGTAGTTTGGGGAAACTTGCTGGAATGGCTGGGGGAAGGACAGACACAACAAAAAAAGAGCTCAAATTCGCCTTAACTTTTTTATTGTATATGTTGTCTATTTTTTGTCAAATTTGTGAATGTGGAGAGAGATTCAATGTAACCATAAATGTCTGTTGTGTCAACATGATTTTGCACAGCAGTAGTAAATCAATGTGTAGCAGCCAGACACCAGATCCATGCCACAGACTTAGCTAGCTAAGACTCAACTGTTAATGTTGCTTTTCTTCCTCTTTTTTCATTGTATGACAGTTGGCAACCAGTGTTAGGGCGCATTACTGCTACCTAATATAACAAAGCAAGAACAGAAAGAAACAGAAACAACTTATTGACACAATTCATTTATTTAATTTCACTGTTATTGTCAATATTGGTTATTGGTGACACCCAGAGCCGTTTCTTGCTATATGCAGTCTATGCAGGTGCTAAGGGCCCCCGCACAACTAGGGAGAAATTTAACCAGTCAGAAGCCAGATTATACTGCCATTACTCCTCCACCAATTCCTCTGAAAAGGAACAACAATCTGCTGGAGTTCCCCTTCTTCCTGCTCATCAGACCCCTGTAAGACCTTCTGTCATAATTGGTTTGGATGAACGGGCAGAGCAGCCAGCATCTCATCAACAACCATATTCTGCTGCTGCGCCAGCTCCAACACCTTGTCCGAGTCCTAGACTCCTGCTATCCCTACCAACCTGGAGGGCCAGCCAGGACACACACTCTGCTTTCATGTCAGTTCAGCCACCTCCTCTGACACTTCCTGTAGAACCTACATCAGTCCTGCGAGGTGGACTGTCACTGAGGAGCCCAACAGAGGGCCTTGTCTATATTCTCCCTCTGATATGGTGCAGATTATCAAAAAAGTCAGGCCAGCTGAGTTCATGATAACATAGGGTCAAACCTGATGTCTTTTCAAAAACTTCAAAAAATTAAGAAATCAAAAAAACAATGCCCAAATCCGTCCCTGTATCTGGATCTGCACCAAAACTGAAGGGGATCTAGTCTGGGCCAAGATCCATCTTCCATCCAATCCAAGTTTTGATTCTGTAATATTGTGTAATTCTGTTGACAATGTTGGAAAGAAAGACACCTTTCAGTTGACTTCCAGCCACTGGGAGTCCCCATCATCTTCGGGGAGTGTGCCTGAATCCCACTGTAAACAGGCCCATTCATCCAGTTGCAGGTAATTGCCATGAGATCACTGTTCCCTCACAAATAATGTCTACAGGATGTTATTATTCTTCAACTCCATTACAACTCAGAGGCAAATACTATAATTTATTCCACTAAATTGTTTTCTAAAGCTTTAGTAAGTTTAGTTAATATATTAGTATACATTAAGTAACCCACTATATACAGTTATTAAAATCAGTTAATACTTTAGCACTGCAACCCTAAAGTTATGAACGCATTCATGCTTTAGTAGTTATAATATCTATTACCCTGAGATGGACCATTTGTTTATTCAGTCAAGAAAATGTCAAAGGAATTGTGTTTATTTAGTTTGTTTAGGTATGTAAAATCAGTCTATAAAGATCTTTCCAAATCCAGATCCCCCAAACTATATAGTGCATCTTTAATGAGTAGCTTACTTTTACTTTTGAGGTACTTTTAATTAGAGAAGTACTTAGCCGTTGCAAAGATGGCCCGTGCATAAAAGTGGGCTGACTATACAGTAGAAAGATGCAAATATTGTTGAGATTGTTGCTACATTACTATTGTGGCTGAAAATAGATGTATGTAATGATTTCCAAAATTCACAAAAAAAATATTTACTGAGGAAATCATTCTGCTTCAATCCATATTTGTGTTTAGCCTGTTTTTTTTTTTTGTTTGTTTTTTCAGATTTCTGCATGCTGAGGTCTAGCAGTAATCTGACAGCATGAGAAATTACATTTACTATATATCCCTACAATAACAAACAAGAAAAAACAACTTTGAGATCATAGAGTATCTCTTTCCAGTCAAGGACATGACTAGGTCCCATAGATAACCCATCAGATTGGTTAGGGCCTCATCATGGAGGGACAGAGCGTTCGAGGAGACTGCATCTGTGCCAGAACCACAGAGCCGTTGAGGCAGCTTTCATCATACTGCTATCCTGGACAAGAGCCCTGCTGAGTGCAGTCAGCTTTGACAATGTTGACTAGACTGAGTTGCGCTGACCTTTTTTCTTTTGCACCACCGTGTGTACAGAGAAGCATTAAGCCAGGCGAAAGTGTCTATATGTGCTGAATTTAACCATCAGAATATAACTTTTTATTCATCTGATTAACCGGCTTTGTCGAGGCCGGCATTTGCCCCCTCCCCTCTCTCTCTCTCTCTCTCTCTCTCTCTCTCTCTCTCTCTCTCCCTCTCTTGCTCTGTCTTTCTGTCTGTCTCTCAAACCATCAGACACAAATTAAATTAAATCTTCGTTTCACTGTTTGGTAGCATAAATTGTGCGCCAGGCACAGATTTAGAAGCTGTGTTCATGAAATAACCAAAGCCAGAACACAACAGGTGTCTGAATGAAAAGTTTCACATTATGACGTGATCAGCTGGAGGGACACCTGGGGCTCCACGGCACGACGTCACGCTGTGACCTCCATTCAGACGCTCGGATCAGACAAACCTCCACAGTCAGCATGAAATGTCAATGAAGGTAAAAATATGTCACTGAAACTGAGACTATCCAGGTGGATTCATGGATTCACCTCCACCCCCTCCACTCAAGACCAACTTTTCACTCTATAACGTGAAGCTAATCACGTAACTAATATGTGATGCTGATTTTTATTTTGTTTTGTGGTATGGCAGCAATACTTTTCATTACTTTCATATGTAAGTCTAATACATTAAACAGTTTCAAATGTATTGAGCGAGTTACTTTTTTCTTTGCTAGAATTTAGTTTATTTAGAAATAAAAGTTGTCAACTCTTGTCTGTAGACTACTTTTCACACATATATATTGTTAGGGTTTGTTTTGCATATCCTATAACTCCAGATAAAGGGCAAAATGTGTTACATGTTCTGTTCCATATTTGTTTGCGTGTCTTGTCTGCTTTCTATCACGTATAATATTTGCATCACATAGTCCAGATTGCATGTGTGTATGTCTTCCAACATTTCAGTGATCCGATGATGTTCGTGTAACCAGTAAAACTCATTTAGTGCAGTTTTTGTCTCTATGAGCTTTCGAACACATTTTCTATGAATTCAGTTATATTTGATTTAGATTTGACCAATGAAACACCCTACTATTTTTAAAAATTAATTAATATTTACGATTCATGCTGGTATGCTTAAAGTCAATGTCGTTCTGATGGAATAATGTTTGTTTTTTGTTTTTTTTCTAATTAAGAAATCCAGTTTGATGGTTTAATACATAATGCACCAAATTATTACATTTTCTTGATTTAAAAAAGTGCAACACCTGCATTTACTAATTACTGATGCAATATGTAAGAACTTATTACAAAATGTGTCAAAGTTTATTACATATTGTGTTCAAGAATTTTATTACAACATATTGCAGATTATTACAAAATGCGGTGTTTTTTTTACAAATTTGGATAGAAAATGTATTACATTGTTACATGATGAGGCATTATTACATAATGTGGTGCTACAGAGCTGAATGTAAAGACTGTCAAAAAATATGTATTTTTGAGGCAGAAAAAAATGTGGAGCTGAATCAATGGAACAATAAAACAGTAAATGATAAAATATTAAAGCTTTATGTTTTAGCCAACACCATTGTCAAAGTTGTGCAACGTCTCACAATGACCTCTGCATTTCTGACATGAAACATACCCGAAGAATATATATATATATATATATGTGTCAGTGAGACGATGTAGCTGAGGAGAAGGAATAGTATATAAATGATAAATAATGTCCATTTCATTGAATATTACTATCAAGTAAGTCGATACCCATCAAATTTAGATAAAACATATTAGAAAATGTTTTTTAGATTATTACCTAATAAATATGGCTTTGTATGAGTGGGTAGATTACTTTCAGGTAGATATCCATTTTTTTCTGAAGAAACAGAAGTTGATCTCCCTGTGGGTTTCTAGAGGTTTTCACAGACAATTCTGCTGAGAGCTCTGTAATGCATGTGACCAGAGGTGCCCTTCATGTAGGTCAGATGTTTTCTAGGCATGTCTGCCCACTTTATCCACCTACTGGGACCCTCAGTAAGAAAGCCTCTGCTTGTCTGTCCACCCAAGATCCTGCAGTGCCCTTTAAGACTAAGGTGACAACAGCTGTGCCTAATTGTTTGGAAGGGAGCTGTGATGCAGGCCATCCGATTGTGGAGGGGTCAGAACGAGGACGCAGGATCACAGCTCTGATGAAATGCGGTGTAAAGTAAAGTTCAGAGGTAAACAGAAAATGTATCCTTCACTGTGAATCCAAAAGTGCTTCTCTTTTTTTTTTAATTGAGAATGAGAACAAGAAGAATTTAGGTGAACAGAAGAGCATGTCTTAGCAAAATAAAAATACATGAAGAACATAAAATTAAAATAATGTTAGTACATTCATGTATTAAAAGAACACAAACAGATCTACAGTCAAAAGTGTACACTTGTATATCATGACCATCTTGAGTTCCAAGGATTTCTACAACCCTTATTGTTCTATGATGGAATGAGAGGAACAATCGACTTTGTCACAAAACAATTCAGGAAGTTTGGTTCTAATATGAATGCATTATTGGTCATCTAAACCTGAAGAAGGTAGTTACTTTGCATATCTATGACATGATATATACCTGTTGCTATGATGATAATGGTGCATGCAGATAGGGCGGCCAGTAGCTCCTTCCATCCTCACTACATGTTTAATACATTATTCTTTTTTTTTCTTTTTTTTTTATCAAAGCTCCTTTCCACTGATGCAAGATTCACCCTAACCCTAACCCTATCCACTTATGAGATGAACTTATGGACTCCTCCAGTCTTTGTGTTACCTCTAAGTTCCAGCTTCTCAGCCACCCTGCTACCCAGCCTCCCACACCTCTGGGGTATCAAATGGCAAGGTGGGAGGTGATTTGATGACAACTAATGTATTTATCATGCAAATACATGTATTGTCAGTGACAATGGTCACTAAACAAGTTATTTTACTACTAAAATAGTAGAAAAATAAGTTGTGTGTTTACTCCCCCATTATGTATTTATTGCTGCATATGTTTTAATTGATTATTGTTAAGTATTGTTGTGATTCACTGATCTGTTGGTTTATTATATTATTGGTTATGTGATCTGAAATGCTTTGGCAACACAGATCTATATTGCTACTTTGAATTGAATTTGCCTCAGGACATGGTTAGTCTAGTTTACCATAAAAACTGAAGCAGTCTCAAAGAAAATGGATCTTAACATTAAGATCTAAATGTAGATCTTAACAAAAACTATGGCAAGATGTAAGTAGCAGCCTGGACTTTGTTTGTCACTTCCCATTAGTCAGACAGAGGCAGTAGTCCACCACTGACCACCAGTTGGCTGCTACATTTCTCCATGTGGCAGTGTTGCTAATCTAATGATGGTGTAATGCCTTTAGGCTGCCATTTCTGTCTATGCTGAGTCAAGGAGTGGTCCCTTAGTCTCTTTCTCTTTCTCTCTTACTCAATACATTGAAATGTAAATTGCCAATATCAAAGCCCAGTGACTGTGAGGTTGGCATATTCAAATACAACAAAAAAACATTTTTTACTACATCTTAATCTCTGCAAAAGCTATATTAAAAGTGTACCTGATGAAGAACAGTAGCTCAATGTCAGAAATGTTTCCAACTTAAATTAAAACTGCAATAGAACAATGTAGTTTGACAATATAATATTTTTCAACCACATCTCATGGTTTCCATCAGTAGTTGGAGAGGGTGATGGCTTAAATGTCATCATTTGATGTCACCAGTTAGAGCCTCAGTCAGTCGATAACAAGCTGTCATAAGCAGAGCATTAGCAGCTTTACTTTATCAGATGCTGAAAAAGAGCTCCTAATCCAGGCCTATATAGGACTCATTGGGAGGTTTCTCACCAGCAGCATCACTGCTGTCACCCCATGGACACGCTCAATGCACAACAGTTCAGGAGAAGGCACATGGCATTCTCTGTGAGCAACACCACCCGGCTGGCTCCCTGTTCAAGTGGAAGATTTCACGATACAACCTGAGACAGCGCAGGCCTGGGAGCATCATCACTCACAAAGGCGTGTTTGCGCAACAGTTTTTCTCCCCACTGTCACTCTGAGGGCAAAGGCCATTAAGGCTGGAAGGAAATACCTCTTCCCCCACCCCATTCACACTGTGGACAATTAACACTTCACAACACTCACATACTTTACAGACTTTCTGTGTGTTTATCTCTGCTACACAAAGTATTTTCCCATTGCACTGTGTAACATTTCAGTGAAACAGTTCATGGTTTTTAAATATAAATCTGTTAATTTAATTAATAAAGTATTATGATTCTGATTATTTCATTTTATTTTGCCATCATTCAGTGTGCACTAGTTTCTATAAGAGTCCGTATTTTCTTCTTTTATGATGCTTCTCTAATTGCCTTTCTTTTAACAAGTTGATTTTGCGAGATTTGCACAAGAGTGTGCAAATGTACCTGTACTGCCCTGTGCATGTGCCAATGGCAATAAAATTGTGATCTATTCCATCATATATGGGGGGACATTGTAACCCTGTCTCTGTTCAAAGATGGGTCTTGTTCTGTTTGCCAGCTAAGTTGGCTGATGAGGACAGCAAGATGTGGTTCAAAGGAGTGGAGAATTAAGCATGGAATTTAAATGGCAATGCTTTGCTAAATGTTCCTTGCTGTCATTTTGTGACACTCATTTTTAAGTATACTATTTGGGACCAGATCTATGGTCCCGAATATTTTATTTTAAGCACACAGGAGGAAACAGAGGTCAGTGTTAATAAATACTAAGATTAATTTATTGTTTTCCTGAAGAACACTATTTCTGCCAGGAAAAGGTTTTTATTTCAAGAGACACAATTTACATAAAACAATAATTCAACTACGGATGACCCCAGTATAAATGTTTACAAGTGTATATTTTATGCCATTCTAACAAAAATACTTATCACAAAAATTATTAAACTGAGAAAGTCCTTAAAAGGTTAAACATTGAAGGATTAGGAGATAAACATTTTTAAACGTGTTTGTTTTTTGTCTGCATGTCCAAAGACAAATTAATTATACAAACAAGACAGAATTCAGTAGCAGGTTATGGTCTGGGTCCAACTGATGGTTGTAAAACATAGTCTACTTAGTGAGCGACAAGTGCTGCAGGCAGCAGCAGCATCCTATAACTTACTGACTGCTGGTACTTAATATATAATGCAATATTCTACACTGTGCCATTTGTCATTTGAAGCGAGACACAGATTATGGCTCAGGGCAGTGCATCTGTCCTAGAGGCTGCTGGGAAATGGACTAAAAGCTCCTCCAGCTGAGCCGAGCCAATCACATGCTGAACCCTGGATCACCCTCACTCTTCCTCTTGAGCACTCTAGCCTCACACACATAAACACACTTCCCTGCAGTCTTTCAATCACACACACACACGCACACACACACACACACACACACACAATCTCACACACTTTTAGCAGGATTTTTCGCCATTGTTCTCTCTCTCTGCCACACACACACACACACACGTACACACACACACACACACACACACACACACACTTAGGTCACTTTTGGGGAGATCACATAGGACCTGCTATCATTTTTTGGAGACCTAACCCTAACTGTAAACACTAAACACTCGATGTCTAGCCCTTACCTTGACCAGTGACCCAGAAATCAGCTATTTATCAATTTGGGACATGGTTTTGTCCAGTCTGTCCAAGGAATAGTAAATAGTAAATAGAATAGTAAAAATACAATCAGAGACAATATCGACCCTATATTAGCGTGTTCAGTTAACTGTCTTGAGTATGAAATGTTTACGAAAGTAATCTAGTGTTAAGCACACACACATACACACACACCGTACTCCTTCCTGGAGGTAGCAATTTCTTGGTGCAGAGTAGCTGAGTACACAGAGCAGCAGCAGTGGCTGCCTGACGCGACCTACTTGCCTGTCTCTCTAGTATATCCTCTCTAGTCTAAGCCTGGTGGGAGTCTAAATGAGCCATATTGATGTCCCGTGGGGGGCAGTCTAGTTGCTTTGACAAATCTTCCCTGACATTTATCAATCAAGTTGTCTTTGGTGGAGTGAGGACCTCTAAACCCAGCCAGAGTCACCCCGGGAGAGGCAGAGCATTTATAGTGGTTAAAAAATGTGATTCGGTTTGTGCCCGGCATCACTGCCACTCCCCTTTCAAATAATTTATGCACACGTGCCACAAATTAAAATGAGGGGGAGGTTAGGGAATTGTCAGCCTTCAAATGGCTGACATAAGTTACAAGCAAAATTTTAATTAGCCAGGAGGAGTGGAGTGATAATTCAGAGGGGCCCTGTTCTGTCAGGGGGCTTGTCCACATTGTGTTTCCCTTTTCAGCAGGCATCTGGAGACTCCAGCAGGCCCTGAACAAGGTCTACTGACTGCTAAAACTACTTGTGACACACAATGAAATGTAGGGACCTCCTCCACACTAGCACCCTCAGCTGAAGTATTATACATACTGAAACCGCTTGTCTAGGACTTTTGACTTCACTGCATGTTTCCTATAAGCCACAGTCAGACATATCTTTACTCATTATCAGTTATTTTCAAAGAATACTGTTGTCTTATAGATTTTTGTATACATGTTCATCCCACCAGGCTGCCAATAATTTACATTTATTTTAACAATCAGTTTGGCAGAAAAAATAACACTTAATCACACTCTTGATGCCCATTGACATAATTCCACTGAATACGTTCCACAGTATCTTCGTAAACATGATGAATAATGCTGTTGCCAGTGTTTCAGTTGACACTCTCTCTCTAACAGAGAATGGGGTGCGGTTGATAGTCAGACATTGAACCATCACTACCAGACTGCCGTTACAGCATGATTAACTTCATTAGGATGGATAATACCATTGATATTAGCAGTTATTGTCTTGTCACTCAATCATGAGGTCTTCAAGTGCTTTAAGGAGCTACAGAGTTTATTCATGGTCAAACTGTACTGTACATTTATTGCCAACACAGACAACTTCACTGCTAACTTTCCATCTGCTCCAGTGACTAACAGCTGTCTGCTCTGAGCTCAGCCACTGACTGTTGCTCTCAACTTGTTCACTACAAACTGCTCCGTTCTTAAAGGAGCAATGCCACTCTTAAAACACCAAAAAGCTTGGTGGATTGGTGGATCTCCTCGAAACTATGGAAAAGCTATATTTTTTTAAATTGTAACTCATCCAGGTGTTAGAACAGGACTAACTGTGTCCAGCTAAGTCATAGCTGGAGTTCTGAGGAAAACTGAGTGAATGAGGAGAGTCTCCCAGCCTGAAGAAAGAAGCTGCTCTGTAGTCTAGCGGTGTGGCACTAAAACAAATTTTCCTTAGTTTCGCCATCAACATATTGCAATTAATGATCTCACATAGCCACAGATACATTATATTATTGACATGAATCTTTCAATCAGCTGTGTTTTTAATGACATTTTTTGTGTGTGTTTGTGGATATGTGTGTGAGTGCCATTATTTTGGCAACATTTGTTTAATATTCTGAATTTTACTGTGCAAAAAGGAGTTCAGTGTTACTTCCTGTGCCTACTGTGTGGGAGAAAACCCACTGCTGAAATCGGTAATGTTCACATTGGAAGCAATACTGGTTCCAATGGTACTTTTTTTTCTCTACATTAACAAAAAAGGAATTTCAGTTCTAACCAGTTTAATCATTCACTTATAGAGCCATAAAAGATTAATCATAATTCCAGTGACAGTGCACAACACATGTCTGACAGTCTTTCTAAGTTTTATGTCAGTTGCATTTTGCTTTAGTGCATGTAATACTAAACGAAATCAAACAATGCTTACTACAATATTTCCTCTTAGACAGTCATTCACATACTATTGGTTTCATATCAAGGTTTGGAGCTTAAAAAACGTAAACAGCGTAGCGGTAAGGGATTTTGTCAGTGTTTGAGTTTTGGGTAGAGGTCTCACTCTGTCTTTCTCTATAACATGACTGTAAAGATGCCCTCTCAGCTGACGAAATTTGATACCGATTGATTTATTATGAATTGCTTCGCCGTAGTACCGACATAATTCGCTCAATACCCCTGCAACAACAGAGTTCAGTACCCACACCTACCCACTACTTAGATGTCAGGCTTTTCATGTAAATCAAATGATAATTGTCATACAAGGCTTATTTACTGTTGCCAGTATGCAGGGCCCAGTGACATGATTCTGTATTTGCATGTAGATGTTTCCAGGCTGGGACTCTGATCAAGCATGACTATTGTGACGTATACTCAGTTTACAACATATGATAGCAGAATTGCAACACTGTAACGACAACAATGTATAAAAACTCCCAAGCTTCATTACTTATCAAGGCCTTCAGACTTTATGAGACAGATCAAGATTACCTGCTACTAGTATACGTAAGTATATTGTTGAGTATATGCCTGTGACTTCCTGTTACAAGTAGGTGATGTCACGACTATAACTGATGTTGGCGTGTGGAAATTCTGTGGGGAATGTTATCATTCTGCTCAAACACTTGAAAGGTGAACATTTTTTAGTGAGTGCTACTGGGCCATTTAACCACAGCCATACCCAAGCCAATAACTGGTTAAAATTTTCAGTCTTACAATGAAATTAAAAAAAATAATGGAGTTGTAATAATAATAATGATATCAATAATGATAACATTTTTATTCAGTTTAGGTTGTGACATTATGTGTATGCTGATATTCTTTCTGACATTTTTTCACACTTGATGATGTGATGTGTTTTGAGATCTCTACAACTGTGGATTGCTCGTCCACAACAGTGCCTGTCTCTGTCACGGTGCATTTCAGGAAGCCTGTGTCACCTCTGCAGAAAGTAATCAGGATCATTAATATTTTACTGTCCACCACGCCTCCCTGACTGTTATCCAATCTCAGCTTCTGTTCCATACTGCACTTTATGTTGCCATTATTTATTTACTGATAAAGCAGGCGGCAGGGTAAACACCCTGTTGGGGAGGCTGGACATGAGCGGGTGCCCTGCTGGTAATAGAAGGGGGGTGGGGGTGGGGTATCAGAAATCTGTCCTCTCTCCTCCCTCCATTCCTCCCTCCCTGATGGCTGTTTGGGTTGGGGGTGGTGAAGTGGAAAGCAGGACTCAGAATACAATATTCAGCAGTAGTAACAATGTTGAGTTATGTTTCTGAATGTGCTCAGGGTTACAGTGTTTATATCGGAAGTTATGTGATAAAAACCACATCTTTATCAGAAATTCTTAATAAGGAGATGACAGTGACAATTCCGAAGCTGCTAAGCCTAACTGCTACCATGGTGGAAACCACCACACTCAATGTCAATAGACAATAAATACATATATTCATTTTTTCACTCTCATTGTGCCATGAAAAAGACTTTAATGTCCTTGTCAGAAGCTCTTCCAGCTGTTGAATCTCTTGTCAACCAAACTTTTGACATTTTGTGCATGTGTTTATGTGTATGTGCAGTGCACGCTTACCTCAATAAGCATACATATGCGAGTATATAGATTAAGCTTTGTGCATGTATGTACAGGTGTACATCTATATCCTGTGTGTGTGTGTGTGTGTGTGTGTGTGTGTGTGTGTGTGTGTGGGTTTGTGTGTGTGTGTGTGTGTGTGACAGCAGAGGACAGAAGCAGTGTGCCTGTGAATTAACCCAAAATGTAGTATAGACTCAGCATACTTTTTGTGATTACGAAGCTATTTTGGTAGAAACATTCACAACAGTGGACGGTGTTACACTGATGAGTTCCTTTGTCCAAAAATCAAACAACAGACAAATACATAGTAAGAAAAGATGGATATAGTGAAAATTAAAAGGGGAGCAGCAGCAGAGGCTGTTTTTAAAGTTGGCCCATCTGTTTCCAAAACTCAGTTGGAAATAATAGTTGGACAAAATAATCACAAATTAAGTCCCAGTAGACAAACTGCAACCATCAGGAAAGATGATTAATATGGTCTAGAAATCTGAGTGAAGTTAGAGGACCGAATCAGTGATTTTCGCACCGATCATGAAGTTGAAATTAGCCTGCACAGCAGGACAAAACAGACAAAAATGTTGAATTTAAGCATGTTGATGTTATTAGAGCTCAGATTTGTATCTTTCTCATCCATAAAGCAGTAGCTACTTGGACAGTGCATCACTTGAGGGTGAGCCTTGTTATGTGAAGATAGCTGCTGCCAAAAGGTTTGCTACTTTGTATGAACACAAAATTACCCATCAAAATGCAGAACTGCCTCTGTTTATCTTAATTCCAAATAAATCACATACTTTTGAACAGGTTTTAAAACCATATTGCTACATAAATGAAAGTTCAACAAATTAAAATCAGCTGCATTTACATAAATTTCCCTAATGGAGTAATCCCTCTCATACAAAGGATAACATTTGCAGGACATTGTTGCGTTTCTGCCTTTCATCCCTACCTCCCTGATTTTAATATAAAAGTCTTTTTTGAAAGGCACTCAGTGACTTGGCAGACAATACAATGCTAGTGAAGAGCAATGCTGACTATGGATATTCATTTATGGCTTGATTTTAAAACAGCACTTGGAAAACAATAAAATATTCATCATCAGAATACAAATAGCCTGGCTGGAGAGAAGAAGAACCAGCTAAATTCTACTGCGAACGCTCTGGTCTGTAATCTGCTGCAGCAGTTTTTGTGTTCGCTGTCATCTTAATTTCCAAACTGCTAAATGTCCCTCATCCTTCTTACTGCCACTTTTAATCTCACATGTTATTTACAGTTTTCAAATACATGCAGAGCGAATGACCTTGGCACTAAGTTCTTTGCTTTTCTGGTAAGTGCAGTTAGAGAATTTACCACCTGCGCAACAATCAAAACGGTGCTGATTATAGATTGAATGTTCTTTTTGCAAGAAGTATATAGGAGGAGGAAGAGGAAACCAATTCTATTAAAAGATGGTTAACCCTTTAATGCACAAGCAAACCCATTATATTGTCATGATCCTGGATTTATGATTCGATTATTTCCTATCTTATTTTGAAGTTGTGCCCTTGTGTTGTGTGTTGCTACTTTGTTTTTTGGTGTTTGCTCTTGTGGGTTTTTGGTTATTTCAGCTTCAGTTATTAAAGCTTGCCTTTTGTTTCGTAATCCTGCCCTCTTGTGCATTTCTTGTAGTTTCTCACCTTTTTCACAAAGCGTAACAAAACAAACTGGCCAAGTATGGACCCAGCAGACGAATTACTGGAGCTGATTAATCATTTATTATGGTTTCAGGACGTGTGTGAGTCCCACTTATGTAAGTTAACTGTCTGCTAGCCACCAACCCATTAGCCTCCTGTCAGCTAGCGACCAGGCTGCTAGCTTTTAATCTGCTCCAGTGTTTGCTAGTCCCCAGTTTAAGACTGTTGACACCTTCGACAGGTCCCCCTGTCTCCTTTCTGTGGAACCCACTTAGGTCAAGGTCCTGGACCACATCCTGAATCCCTGGCATCCAGCTCCTTGGCCTGCTGTTCTTCACCGCTGCCCAGGTGCTCGTCTTTCCCACAGCTGCAGCACCCTCATTGGCGGTCAGGCCAGTGGTTCCTCAGTGTTTGTGTGTGTGTGTATACATTGAAATAGGTTGTTGGAGTGAATGGGGGTGGTATGGAGGAGAGCTGGCAACCTAGGAGGAGCTACAGGGAGCATGAGTACACTCTGGCAGCAACTGCCAGAAGATGTACTATTATGATTGAAAAAATTTTACTTTATTGTCAGAGGGCTGATAGGTCATTTTGCTTTCTCTTTCAACGCTCTCCGGAGGCCCACCACCATCAAGCAGAAGATTTTTGATAGAAATTAATCACTGGGAGACCAAACTGGAATGTGGCCCTGATTATGGAGTTGAGGTGAGTCGGTTTCCCTGGTTAGTTGCCTGCCATGAGAAGCAGCATTGGAGTGCGTGGAAGTAAAAGGACGAATTTCCTTCTTGGTCAATAGGTTACATATGGCCTTCTAATCCATCAGTGGTTACCTATATGTCAAATTGAGCAATATGCCCTGTAAGAGACTTTATGTCCTAAATGCCAAATTGGGCCCCACTAGTGTTGCAGTTCAGCACTGCATGTTAGACCAAAAAAAAGAGAAACAGCGGTTGGACACACCTCGCCTCTACCTTTGCCCAGTTCTCCTGTGGAAGTCCACAAAAGAACACAGTTTTCCTGTCAGGAGTTCAAAAAACTGAACATAACTGAGACTGAACCCACAATGAAGATCTGGTGCAAAAGACAAGTTTATTCTGACACAGAAAGGCTCAAGAGGACAGACTGACGAGTACACAGGGGAGAGGAACATGTTGCTGGAGACGACAGGGCTGGGTGAGGCAGGGCTGAGGGCAGGCAAATGGCAGGGCTGGAGGAAGGAAACACAAAACAGATAAGTCAAGGCAAAAAGTACCAGTCCTAGCAGGAGTCAAAAATATTCTCTTGTCACAACCACAAGATCAAAGGACTGAGTGCGTTACCACAAGGGATGAAACAACGAACTGGCAATGAGTGGAGGGAGAGACCGGCTTATAACTGCTGCTGGTGTGAGGAGCAGGGAACCAAGCTGATGAGCAGCAGGTGTGCAAAGGAGGGTGGATGCAGTAGGTACCAGAATGCATCGCCCAGCCCTGGAGGGAAAGAAAACATGGAGACAGAGAGAGCAGAGGCGAACTGGATCCTGACATTTCCTGCGGAATTGGGCTACTTCAGAAGTGTTGAAGAGTAGGTAGACCTATTTCATGCTAATGCAGTCTTGACTCTGGTTTTTGTCCCCAAAAGTGTTATAAGTCAAGATACACACACAACCTCACTCACTGTGTCCGTTAATGGGGAAGTAAAACCAGTTTCAGTGGGAGGGGGTCACATGCACAAACTGACTTGAAAACAAAACAAATAAAAGCTTCATAATAATAATAATAATAATAATAATAATAATAATAATAATAATAATAACTACACAATGCTCTCTGCTCACGACATCTTTACTCCACTATATATCTTCATAGCAAATAGCTGCTTCTTGACATCTAGTGAGGCTGAATGTTGTATGAAGGACCTATTAAAAGGTTGTATCTAGACAAAAGTTAAGCAAGTAATCTTGCATCATATGTGCAGTTTATGCTTCGCCTGTTTTGAGGTGAGATAACAGTACTTGAGCTATTGTTTAAAATGTTTACATCGTTTTACTAGGGGTACATTTATATTTTCTATTTGGCAGGGCACTCAATTAAATAAACTGTATTAACCTAATCAAAAATCACAGACTTTTCTTTCCTGTATTGTAGTTCTTTTTTAAAAACAATGTCCTGTTGGGTTAAACCACAGTTCATATTTAAGCAGTCTTGCAATTGTCTATCCTGAGCTCTGTTTATTTAAACATATCTATTACATATGCAAATACTAACAACATGATGAAAACATGTCACACCACCAGTCAACAGACTCTAATGAAACATTTGCCTGTGAAGAGCACAAGAGTACACAGCTATAAAAAAGAGGGAGGATCTGATTATGTATTCTCTGGGGATGCTGGGGCTCCTGGTTAACTAGATTGGGGTAGCACAGGGAAGGGAGGGGAGACCAGTCCAGCTGGAAACAAAACAGATATGTGCCCACAAAACAACGCCCCCCCCCCACCCCCAAATTTCAGCTGGTGCCACCATGAACCCTGAACTCTGACTTGACCTTGTCTACAAAGGCCGCTCTCTCTGTCTCCGCCTAGGTCTCTTGCCCTTCCCCCTTTATTTTCCTCACTGATGCTCAGCTTCCCCTCAGTGAGTCTTCCTCAAAGAGACGAGCAGCACTTCAGCACAGCGACAGACAAGAGGAGGGGAGGTACAAATGTTACTGTACTTGCTGTGGCGGAAACGATTTGAAAATGAATAATGCTTTTTGAGTCCCTTGAGGCACTTAAGTCTTTCTCACTTTCGTTCTCGCTCTCCCTCTCTCTGTTTTTTAGGGAGGTGTGGGGTGAGACTGAATTAGCATAAAGGAACAAGCACAACAACAGCAGACTCTGAAAGAGCTAACCGGTGGGTGGATTAAGTATGTCATTGAATGGGGTTCTGTTGTAAATAATGGGGTGGGGTGGGACCTCATCCCCATCTGGTCTTTTTAAAGAATACCTTGTGGTAATTACCCCCCAGACAGCATTGTGGAGCGCCTGGGCCGTCCGGCCAGGTGCCTGCAAGCCCCGCTGCGTCTAGCCATTCACTGGCACTGCACGCTGCCCCTCAGAAAATGGACCCAAGGTCACCACCTGATTTTTTAGACTCCTACTTTACAGGGTTGAATTAAAAAATAGAAAACCCAGTGCAGTGTGGACCCTAAACCAACCGTCACCAGAACACATTTTTTAAATGTAAAAAAATGAATTGTGGAGTAAGATTTTAATATCTAGATGCTTTTCTGTCAACAAATACTTTATGTCCTAACTGGCCATGAAGAAAGAATAGCTGTCTGAAACAATCACACAAAAAATTGTTGCATATTTGTATCAGCTATTGAACAGATTATTCATAGTTAGATGATGAATATAGGATTTCATACTCCTCTCTCTAAACTGAGTTTGTTTGGCTGCCCTCCTTCAGAGAGGGAAGTGCCCAAACTCTTGACCCTTTAAGGGGAGGTGGTAGCTGCAGAGAATAGCTCTGATTCTTTTTATTTTAAAAAATGATATCTGATGTTATTTTAGATTGTCTGTACATCTTAAACAGCTCCTGCACCTATTTTGACAGACATACATGATTTGGTGCACATATCCATTGCATATCTACCAAAAAGTTCCTGGTGTCACCACCTCAACACAGTCACAGTTAGACTGCAGAAACATGGTAAAGGTTGATAATTCAGTGTTTCCATCATCTTAACTGCATATTGTCTGGTCTGTGTGGTTTAGGTTGATGCTTGAAGGTAATTTTGTGTGTGTGCAAAAATGTGAGCGTATTTCATTCTGAAGATTTTCATGCACAGTCACAGAACAGCGCTTGAAGTGGCTGACAATTAAAACACAGACGAAAGATATATAGACTAAGTACTACCCAACTAGGTTAACAAGACAGACAAATAGACAGTCCACCTTAATCAGACATGCTGATTAAATTTTGAAAATTCACCACAAACCAAGGTAAGGTTTTAGGCCATTCGCATTGCTGGTTGAAATTAGTTTCTAGTGTCTTAATCAGTTATTACATTGGTTGTGGTCCATAACCTTTATAGCAGTGCTGTTCACCCAGGCCCAGTTTGAGAGAAACTGTGCTCCCAATAAACAATAGGTGCTTGACCTTTGCCACTGACACATGTAGAAGGTCCCTAGGCACTTATAAGCTGTTCAGCTTTATTCATGAAGCAAATACAGAGCAGCCAAGTGTCAGACTTTGGCAGAAAAAGAGGACTCAGATGCAGGATGGCAGCAGTAAAGACAGGTTTTATTTCCTGAACAGTAACGACTGCAGATAGAGTGACAAAGTAACAGGCTATGGAAATCTATTGTCCGAAGACAAACACACAGAGAAAACAAACACAAAACAGAAACAGAAAACGCTCCTGTAGGAGGAAAATGAAATCTCTATTCTTAAATCATTTCGTTCTAATTCTATCTACACTCGCTATGCTGAAAAATGCTCCAAAGGAGGAAAAACAAACGCTATGAAAATTAATTGTCTAACAAACAAAAGCACTGACCAAAAATGTATAAACCCAAAATTGCTCTTCTACAGAGGAATACTATTACAAGAAACAAAACTAGGCAATACTTAACTCTGGATCAAGGCAAGGCTGTGAATGTGGCTGAAGTACTTGACAGGACGAACGAAATTAGGATTAGGGATGACATCAGACCGGTGACACAAGAGGAAGGGCAAGTGACCTGAAACGAGAGGAGCGTTACCTTTAAAAATAAAATATGAAATTCACAAGACAAAAAACCAATGACAAGACATCCCTCACCATGGTGTGACACCAAGGGCCCTAGCCCTGCTTCACTAGGGAATAAGAATCATCTACATAGCATGGTTGGTCCAAGGAAATACTGGTTCATTGTCACTTATCCAAAATGTCTGCTAGATAATTGAATCTTTCAATTCCCTTGAGCTTTTTCAAAATGCAGCAGGGAGGCTCTAAACTAGGACGAGTCCAAATTCTATTCCCTAACTTACTTACAAGGCCCTAGGATTAGGTCCAGCTAATAATTTTCAAGTTTCTGACCTAGGGGTGATGTAGGCATCACCGACCGGCCTCTCCTTGCTTGCGTGCTTGGCTATGCCACATGCTAAACTTAAAGGGAACTGCTCATTTGAGGAACTGGCACACAGAATGTGTAGCAATTTTATAAGCTATTTTTTCTATGATTTTACGGCTTGCTCTGTGTGTATATGTTTACGGTCTTTTTTATGTACTGGTTATATTTTGAGAATGCTCTGTGCTTGGAATTTGTGATTTCTCTTTATTATTTTGCTATGTTTTTGATAATCTACAGCACTTTGTGACTGGGATTTAGAAAGGAGATATTGTAATTTGAGGTTTCACTGAATTACGTAAATCACTGTATGGTTTTATTAAACTAACTACATTCATTTAATAACTCCCACCGTAAAGGGTGTTTTTAAATGATGAAACAGTGTCACACTCAAGCTGGGACATCTAATCACTGTTTATTATGCATAAGCATTCCTGTCTCACACATGTTATTCTCACTAGTACTTGAACAGTTACCATGCTGTTAGCCAGGTAATCAACTGAAATGACACAAAAATAAATCTGTACGTACTGTACCAGCAGTCCCAGTGCGTACAGAAGGGAGATCGCTCATTACTTGTGAGCATAACTTGGCTCTACACTTCCGGCAATGCATAAACGAGTCCAGAAATTTGCGAGCAACTCTAGGGCCTTGCACCACCCAGGCTCTTTTCCTCATCTGAAGGAGGGTATCGGCGACGCCTTCATGGTTGGCACAGTGGGCTTCTTCGGCAAGGAGGATGCTGATCCGCTCCTTGTAAGGGATCAGTGGGACCCCAGGTTCCCCCTTACCAACGGACTGGATCCGACCGTGGCACAACAAGAGGCTCGTTGCACTGTCCTTGTTCACAACCAGACGGTTGAGTGTCATTGTGGGGAGGGTCACCCCTGTCTGGGCAGTGAGACATAAGTCCTTGAATGCCTCCTCTCGCTCCTGGACTGTGAGTACTGCCTCCCACTGTTTTCGCTCGCTGGTTTGATTTCTGCTAAATAACCAGGAGTGCATGGCTCTGCGGATGTATCCCACAGCCCCACAGAGCTTGGTTAGTGTAGCAAACCTCAAAAGATTCACCTGTCCTACAAGAGCCAAACCCTAAAACCTCATCAAACTGTAGGCGCTAGATGCTGCTGAAGAAGACCCTGTAGCAGCACCTGGCAAGGATCCCCTATTATTGACCGTGGAAGGCGAGGTGATCGCCCCGTCCCTGACCATGGCATCCACACTGGTAGGACCGCCTGAAGCAGACAACTTCTTTGCCTGGGCCCTTGTAATGATGGTGGAGAAAGTCTTCCCTTGGAGCTTACTCACAACCTCCTCGGTGCGCAACTTTTTCTTCCTTGCGAAAAAATTAACGGCCACCATGAGGAAAAGTTTGTCCTCCCCCACGTGGTAACCCACTCCCAGGGCCTTGTTGTCCTTGTTGCATAACCGGTTTGGCAATACGGTAATCCATTTTGGTGGGAACACCACCTTGCTTCCCACTTTGCCCCGACCTCACCCACAGCTTAAGGTAAAACCCCCTGGTTGCAAGAATGGCCTCAACCCCCTGAAGGATCTTGCTTAGCCTTTGGGGGTAACTGTGGGACACCAGAATGTTGTCCATGTAGGCATTGTCTGCGTCTTTCTTCCACTTTGTCGGCAAACTGTGGCAGGCGAACTGTTTGTCTCCCTCATGGCCACCTGGGTGATACAACCAGATGGCTTATCGCCCATATTCACCCATACCGCGGCGTAGTCTTCGATGTCATCCGTTGGAGAGTCCCTCCAAAGGAAGTGATGGACATGCACCTCCTGATCCTCCAACCACACCGAGTTGTACATTTTGGACACATCTCCAACTGCCGCGTGCTCCCCCTCCCGGAAACAGAGCAGGACTGCCCAGATTCAGCCTTCAGCAGGATGCCATTCAGACTAGACCCCTGAACTCCCAGCTGCTGTCCCAGACTAGTCTCACCGGAGTGGAGACAGAGTGTGGGTTGGGTGCTGTCAGGTGGTTTACCCACCACACAGCTCCGTTCCAACTGTCCATTGCAGTCCTGGAAAGCTTGATCGCAGCCCCCCTGGCTACCATGTCATTCACCTGCCTCGCGTAAGCCTCCTACCACTTCTGATCCCTCTCGAAGTGCTCTTCTGCGCTTTCAGAAACACCACCTTGACAGCTTTGCGGTTGTTCGGTAGGGTAGCAGGGTTCAGTGGGGCTTGTCAATGTGGTTGTCGCTTAACTTGAAGGTCAGACCTCCCCTGATGATTTCTAATCAGCGAGAGACTTCTCCTTCCCCCCAGGGGCGCACTTTCCACACTGACATCCACCACATAGAGGGTCACAGGCGGGCCCAATGCTGTTCCACTGCAGCCAATTGACGATCTCAGCATTGCACGCAGCCGTGGTACCGACTTCCACGCTGCTCTTTAGCTCGAGGCAGTAGTTATGGAGAATCTCGACTCCCCTGGTCTCTGCCCTTTCTCCAGGCGCTCAAAGTCCACTGCATGGTCCACTCTGGCGATCTCCTCCAGCCCATAGCAGAGCATCTCATGGAGCCATCATGTCCCCTTTTTTCGTGGCTACTTTTAGGCTCACACAGTACCTCTTTGTCTCCACCCTCACCTCCATACCGCCTGCACCGTATACAACCAGTGTGATAGGCTCACCTGCCAATGCAAGCCTAGACCAGCAAACAAAGCCTCTTTCTTCGGTTGGGCCACAGGGTTCTCTCCTGTTTCTCCCCTTGGTCTCCACCCTAGCAGTGTCCTTTTTGGCAGGTGATTTGAGGCATAGAAAGAAGTGGTGATCTGGTGGGGTGCCACCTCTTTTACATTTGTCATTGTGACACAGGAGGTTTTTATTGCACGGACTTTCCCTCCCATGGAGATCCAGGCATTGGGGGCAGGCTTTTGTCTTTTTTACTTGAGCCCTCCGCTCTGATGGGTTGGCCTTCTTAAAGGTCTTAGAGCGGTATAAACGCCCAGTATGCCCCTCTTCGCCACATTTACTGCAAGGATCTTGAGATGATTCTTCTCTCGCCTCGCTAGCCGTGGCCTTGGTATATGAACATCTCTCCGGTCTTCGGTCCCCCAGTCTTTCCTTTGGCTTCTCACCGGGACTAAGTTCACCCGCTCTGGCAGAGTTCGGTCATCTGGTGATCTGTAACTGCTCCAGTTGCACCAGAACCGTCCTCTGATCTCTCAGGAACTGCCATAGTTTGTCAAATTGGTTATGTGAGTTGACATGGCTGGCAGCTTCACACCGGTACAAAAGCCACCTTTCCTTCATACTGTCCAGCAGCTTACTTTCAAATGACCGGATCACCAACTGTTTTTTTATGGCAACCTCACAACCCAAGTCTATTAGGTCCAACAGTGCCCTTTCCACCGCTTGGATCAACTGCAGTGCCTCCCTTGGTTGGTTGTTGGTCGCAGCTGGTAAATCCTGTAGCTCCAGCTCCTAGCTTCTCCTGTCTCCAGAGAACTTTGGTAGGCTTAGGAGTGTGAGTGCAATCCTGGGCCCGATTAACCCCTGAGAGGTGGCAGACATGCTCCATCCTGCCCCAGCACTAGCTGGTAGCACAGTGTGCACTCCTCTCTGCTGCTGCGGTGTGCTAGAGAAGCCGGGGTCAAATGTTGGGCCCGTGGACCACTGTGGTGGATGCCTCTGTGGTAGCACTTGGGGACATCCTGACGAGGGGCCCAAGCCTTGTGCTCCATAAGGACGGTCCACATTATCATCCAGTGCACTGCCAGTCACAGCAGCGGTTGAGTTGGTGGCTGGGCCTGCACCTACACTTTGCACCCCATCATCCTGTGCCATGCCACTGTCCCCACCGCCTTGACCATCGTCTCTGCCGTCAACATCCCCCTCGCCAGGACTCCAAGGTCGCCATGCGCTGACCTTTTGCTTTGGCGCATTTAGTCCCATTCGCTTAGCGGCTTGCTAACGTGCTAACAAGGCGAATTCAAGGCGCGCAGCTTATCCTAACATATTTATAGTATTCAACATATGCTGTAATCACATTGTATACATCTCTTTACTCACCAGCACAGCTTCATCATTCAAAACAATGGCATCCATGAAAAAGAAGATCCGGCAGGTTAATGCATCCACCCCAAATAACCTAAGGGGGGATTGCTACCACAAAAGGTGGCTATGAAATGAACAAATGTGGGATAACTTCACAATCGCTTAATCACTTTCTATACACTCAGTTGTCAGTAATCATCCAGTAGAGTCCTGCCCTGTAATAAATCCTCCCTTCATGAAGGTTATCATATTCAGTTTGTGTATTTAACTCCATGATCATCTTTGGAGGATGCATTTTGCTTCTCATCTGTAATACAATCTACAGAATAGTCTGTCTGTTATTTAGGTTACCCTCACTGAAATAAATGGGGTGAGCAAAACAATAGAAACACCTGCCAGTAAAATGCAGTGGGGAGTGTGTAGAGCTCAAGTACAACTCCCTCTGGCTGAAATGATTCAAATATGATGGCTGGGCTATCTGGATGGCTCCCTCTGGATTTTTTTTTTTTTTTCTTTTTTTTTGTCATGTCCATGTGGTGTAGACCCTGGGGTAGACCAATACCAACGGAGGTATTATACATTTTGGACCGAAAACACCTTAGACTGAAGGGAAGAATCTCTGGGTTAACATAAGCCTGTTGCAACCATGGCCCACACCCCAATAGGCCGCACAACATGGACAGATGGATGGATAGATGGATGGATTACCAGCACAATGCTGGTTTACAAAGGCAGCTTGTTTACTTAAGCCTAATACCAACATAAACATCATAGCTGTCTGCAGTGATCGGCCTGTAAGCAGCCTTCTGTGAGAGGCAGTAACGCTATTGATTCTTTATCAGAGCAGACAGAGTTCACAGAGGCCGACTGCTCAGAGGGAAAGGTGTCATTTATCTGTTATGACAAAGAACAGCCACTAAACACTGTCAATGTCCTGCTGCTTGTCTTAACAAATTTCAGACCCAGTGACATTCACCATACACACATGAAGCAGTGTACACATACATTACATACATCTGTGCTGGAATATCTACCTTTTAATCCACACATGCTCAGTTTAAGGTCGCCCTGTCTAACAGGCCCACACACAGTAACTAATGGATCCTCCTCAAATCTCCAATACTCATAAATGCATGTGTGTGCTCTCTCCTACATAAACACATGTAAGATATCTTCTCTTTCACTGACACCATCCTGTTTCTCTCAGGCAGTGGTCGCTCCTTCACTGATGCTAGCTACCTCCTGGTTAGGATTGTTACCCTTTCCTTTGCCTCTTCAGCCTCACTGGGAGCATCTTTCAGACTACAAAGAGGTATAGTGGTAAGAAGCATTTGCCAGCTACCTCTTCCTCTTCTCCTTTCTCTTATGGCAGCCCAGTTAATGTGCAAGGCACTCCAGTTTAGCACAGGCCATTTTCAAGCAAATACACAAACCCTTGCATCCGTCTTACCAGCGCCATTCGCTGTTCTTTCCACTGGGTGGGATTAACACTTTTTTTCAGCTTTATTGCGATATCAGGAACACCGCTATTGAGCCATGTACCTAACCTCATGTAGAGAACACACAAAGTGTATGGCCATTAGGATTTGTTCATTTATCATATATTTTAGAAATGTAGAGCAATTATCTTTAAAAAAGTTTTCACATACAAGTGATCGATTATTTTAGAGGACAACAAAATCACAAGTTAAAGTATGTAATATCATTAGTCTCCAGGAATTTTATGTTTAATTCCATAGAATGGAACACATAACAAGGTGAAAAGTGAAGGTGTGGAACCTGAGGTGAGTGCATTTTAGATGTGTCAATTAACGGTCGAGAAAATCAGTTAAAAAGGTTTACATTGAAGGCGTTATGCAAATCTGTTGTTCCCAGAGCACTCACTCCGCCACTCGCAGCTGCCCGTCAAGCTTATCTGAGAGCAAAGTTATAATTGAAGATGACTCAGATGAGTGTATCAATACATTCTCTTTAGAGAAACTAAAGTAAGAAAATCAAATCAAAACAATGAAAGCTTCCCCACTGGAAATTATACCCTTTAATCTTGAGGTCCTAGCACATGCGTAGTGTGTCAGTGGGTTAGCTATCAATTTGGAGGCCAGAGCTTGGTGGGGCTGCAGGTTTAAACATGATGCTCATCAGAGGAAAGACTGTCAGACTTATTGAGGGGGTCCTAACATAAGCCTGAATAGACCCTCTGCAGGGTCCTGCTGGTGATAATTGAATATTGACAATTGGACAACATTCCTCAAGGGGCTAAAGAGCTGAACAGCATGAGGGGAGTAGTTTGTTGCAATAAATGTGTCAGGGAGCATAAAGTATGTGTAATTGGTCCCCCTAAAACTAATCGGTAGTTTTCGGAAGAAATTTCAGCATTTCTGTTTAACCATGGCTTCTTTACCTCTTTAAGACAGTGCATGTTTTACCTCAAATAAAAAGTCCAGAACAGTTTTTATTTATTTATTTATTTATTTATTTATTTATTTATTCATTTATTCATTTTCAGGCAATTATGTTCCCGTTGGTCCATTCTAAAGTGCACAATGTCCATCTAATGATATCATTCACTACTTATACAGGAGATCATTTTCAGTATTATATATTTTTTGTCTTAATATCATTGTGAAAGTGCACATTTTATGTTTCAGTGTTTAAAAACAAAAATAAAAACAAACTTCAACATGCTCTGCAAAAAGGGTGAGCAGTCTTGTAAATATGTAGAGAATTGGATAAGACAAGCAAATGCAGTCAAAAGAAAATATAACTTGCATCTATATTAAAGATGTTGAGTCACATGATTCAACTTGCTTCCACGTGAAATTATGTTCATTTGGAATTCGACAAATGAACAAAGAGCAGAGGCATATCCAGTGTATAATTCATGCCGCTGTATGTAGTTCTTTGCTTTCTTGTTTCACGTGTCATTACATTCTGAATTTTCTTATGCACAGGCACCAAAACTTGCTGACATTATGACAACTGTCCCACTTTTTTTCTTTTTTTTTAAATCACAACAGTGAAAATATTTTTGCCGAAACATCATCAAAAACATGTTAATCTTTGCTGCATCGTATCACCTTACCATCTTAAATAAAAATTTAAAAAAACCTTTGGCTGCACATGATTACCAAGGCATTTGGTATAATAGGGAATGTTAATTTACACTGAAATGTTTTTGCAACAGTGCCATGGCTTCACTGATAAAGCGCCATTTATTAACCAGTGTAAAATTATGCATGCACTACACTTAAAAATGTACAATTTTAGCTTGTTGGTAATGCTGAAAGGGCGGTTGGTTACATAAACTTGATATAATTCATGTTACTTAAAAGAGCAGAGAGATAAATGTCTGCCAAGTAAAACAATATTGATGGGCAAAACTTGTTTTCAAGTAAAAAATTACCGCAGACTAAATTTATTTATGTAGGGTTCAATTTAAAGGTGAAAATGGATTTGCCTGCACAGAGAAAAGGAGAGGGAGACTGATGTGCAGGCAGCTGTCTGATGCTTTATCAGATGTCTGTGGGCCACAGAATTATCACATCAATGTTAACAAAACAGAGCAGGAAGCCCAATCAGGTTCAGCTGAAAGTAGTTGTCTTTTACACCTCACTCGAGGAGGTTATGTTTTTGCTGGTGTCAGTTTGTTGGTGGGTTGGTTTATCAGCAGGATTACACACAAACTGCTGAACAGACTTCCACTGAAGCTGGATGAGGGATAGGTTTCGGCCCAGAATAGACCCCAATAACTTTTGGTGTGGATCCAGATAATCAGCAATATCATGCCAGGGGCTATGTCTAGAGAAGCTGGTTTTGGTGACAGGGATCTGGAGGGTAGAGTGCATCCCTCTCTTCTGACTGCCATTAACTGCTCCTCTTTCTTGATGCATGGACTCCTAAAAAACTTGTCCAGAGGGCTTTGTTTTGACATCTAAATTCTGGACCTCATTAATTTCTAAACCCTAGCTACAAGCCTGGTTAGCCCTGTTGTCATGGAAATGAAAATCCCTGCCGCGCCGAGTCAAACCTAGTCAGGCGGAGCCAGCGTATGTGTACAAGTCCCATTACTTTGTATAGTCTGGACCAAATCTGCTGTGAAGAATACAGGAAGATGCTGTAATGTTGACAAAGACTTTTTTTTCTGTTGCAGCAAACAAAATGCATCGTTTAAGGATATATATTGCAAACAGAGCCTACTACGCACTTTGGTTGACTACATTAATAATAGCATGCACTTTCTGTAACTGTGGCAACTTACTGTTAGTATTGTGGTATTGCCTAGCTGCCTACACCAGTACTCCCGCTGCCTCTCCAAACTGGGGACATATTGACTGCAATCAAACCAATTGTAAGCTCTGTTTTCACTGCCTACCTTCCGTGGCTTCTTGCCATAACAAATCATTGTGACTCACTTGTTCCTCTGACTGTCGTGTGTTGTGTGTGACTTGAGTTAAGCTCTAAGCCCCTCCCCCACTGCTCCACAGAGTGTTGTTTCCTGTTTATATAAACTCCCTTGGGTACTCAGAAATGATCCTGCCAAGTCTAATGACAGTTTTTTATTATTATTATTATTATTATTATTATTATTATTATTATTATTATTATTATTATTATTATTGTTGTTGTTGTTGTTGTTGTGAAAAAATATGCACAGCTTTTTTTGAAGTTGCCTTTTTTTTTTTTTTTCAGCTACTCATCAGCCTCATTCATCTGTCATGTAACAACTCTTTTACTACAAGCAGGCATAAAATCCTGATTACACACACCATCAGTCATTTTAACCTTTGATCTCCACCCAGTATTGGAGGTAGTTTGTAGGAAGCACACACAGGAGCTTTAACCCTGGATAGGAGTCACACACAGTGGCAAGGGAGGGAAGTAAAAGGACAAAAAAAGAAAGACGCATGCTGTTCACTGGTCTTTATTGATTCTGGTAGGGTGTTGAAAAGGTCTTTGGTCATGCCCTTACCAAAGGATACTAATTTGCTCAATCAAGTCTGTCAGAATATCGACTAGGAGGAGGCTGAGCGCCTGCCATTGTGTTGGCTTCAGCAGGGAGCCGGTCTGTGAAACAGGATTACTAGAGGTCAGGCAGCCAGTGAAAGGATTTCCATCACTTTCTGGGGGCTGATACAAAGGGGCGGGACCCACAAGACATGATTGAGATGTTGAAGACCAGAGGGGAGGGAAGGCTGCAGCACTACCTCACCCCCACCCAGATGCAGATTTGCTGCCTGTTAATCTGTATGCCTCATGGTTACAGACACCCTGAAGGCTTTGTTTCAACCACAAAAGATATTGTAAGAGATTAATGTCATATACTGATCATTTTAAATTATGGCATATCGTTCTCCATCCATTCATTCATCTATCTATCTATCCAGTCTCTATACCTGCTGATACTGTGTTGGGTCAAAATTAAAATTTAAGTACAATTATGCCCCTTTTCCACTTGTTAAAAATCTCATTTAATTCTGCTAAGATCAGGCTTTTGTGTGCAATGGAAATGTATAAAATCTGCATTTCCACCCGGGTCAGTTGAATCTGCAGTAGAAACACTTCTATCGCCTCAGCTCGGTTTTGAATGTAAGACCTGAATGAACACACTGAATTCCACCGCACCATGTGATGACACATTGTCAACATCTGTCAACACATTTTGTCCCGGGCACAGTGTTGGATGCTGAGCTTATCCTTTAATTCCTATGAAAGTTGCTCAGTGGTGTTTCCAAGCGAATACAGCTCATCTTCCTGGCTATGAAAATACCTGGATTGCAGACCAAGCTTGCTAACTTCTGGTTAAGTGCCCAGCTAATTTGAGTGAGGATTAAATAATTGAATCGTGCATCTGTTCCAGACTTTCCAAATGTTACTGAACATAATAAAATAAATTCTGATAAATTCTCATTTTGTGGGAGTTGTGATGCTCAAAAGAATCCATCCATGTTTTACAGACGCTTCACTCACAAACGGTCTATTGTTGTTTCCACCGCATTCATGATGTCATGATATGATGTACAACATAACAATTCTGATACAAATCTGAGGTCATTAGCTTTCCCCATAGGGAATAATAGCCGATTATTAGTGGGTATGCCTGCTTTTAAAAAAAAACATGTAGACCTGCTAATTTTGGTGGAAAAGCAGCATCAGAGATCCTAATCAGAGCAGATTGTTAGCAAAAATCAATAAATTGAGACAAAGTTAATATTGATTGTGTAGTCAATAGATACAATATATAAATACATGAAGTATTTATACAAACAAATTAACTACATTTATGTCTCAATGACTAATAAAGTAAGGATATTGAAAACAATATATCACAAAATAATGTGCTTACTTATATAAGGGTCAATAGTAGGGCCAGGTTTTTTGAAATACTGAGATCATGAGCGGACACTGCACAGCCTCTACCCACCACGAAAACAGTAACCACCAAAACATGTCTGTGAAACGTTCTCAATGTATTCACTCAGTTAGTTGTTTGATAACCAGGTGTGTAAAAGTAATGCCTGTGATGAGGGGAAAAAAAATTGTATTATTTATATATTACAGACTGACACCTTAAAGTACGTTTCATGAAATACTCTTTCCCGCTTAAGCTTGGTGTTGTTACTCTTTTACATTACCAATAATGTTTGTATTATTGCTTGTGGTTTGATTGTTTGTTTGTGTGTTTGTTTGGCTTTATTTGTTTGTATTTGGTGTTTACCCTTGTGTAGTCTTTGTATAAACAATTAGTTAATGTGTGTTTAAACTGTGGCTTTGAAATATCTGTGTGTAATATATTGTGTTTTATAATGTACATTTGTTTACCATAGATATACAGCCATGTTTACATGTGTAATTGAGGAGTTCAAGTTAAAGATGGAAGGACACCTTTCTATGTTTCTCATCTAAACACAATTCCAAAACATATCTGACAAAGCTGGTATACTGCAATATATCTCAAATCTTCCGTTATGTGAATATAATATCATTGAATTATTTTGAAATGATGGAAGCATTGCTGGCTATGTGAACATGCAAAACATGCAGTTATTAACCCATCAATAGAAAAACAATAAATAGAGGAGTGGACATGCTGCATGGCACTTTATTGCTCAACCTTTCTGCTTGTTGTAACAAGTTGTGTCCCCTCACGCCAGCCATCTCGTGCTTGTCATACCACTGTACAAACATGTCCATTGTAAGGCAGCTCTGGGGCACTGATAACCTCCAAACCACATGAAACCCTAGCCTGGCATTTTAAGAGACCACAGACCATCACAGACATGACCCCTTTGTGGAAAAAAGCCTTTCTGCCCATTGAGCAAACAGCCAATTAGTTATTATGGAGACTGACTGTGAGGATGTGTGTGTGTGTCTGGTTTTTGTGGGAGAGATTGCAGCCTCTTACCACTATAGGTGGGACATCTGCTGAGGGTTTGTGTCCCTGGATAAGTACCAGCCGAGCACAAGCCCAGCACCTTTTCAACCTGATCACATAGGTATTTAGGTCTACGTCCTGGCCAGTGTTTGTTTTATTTTCAGAGCAGGTGTTTTATAATCATTAGCAACTCCATTACGACCCCAGCTCTAAGTAGAAGACAAACAGTGACCGTGCATCTATTCTCAATGGAACCATCTGGTGGCAAGGAAGAAAAATGGCTGTGTTTGGCATCAGTGTTTGCCAATGGTCACATAATTGTGTTTTAGAGGAGAGAAGGTGGATGGAAGACAGACTGTGCTGAAGTGCTGTGGGTTTTATAGAATGTTTCTAGTGTTTTTGTCTGCTCAGCCAACATCCTGGTGTTTGTATTCATCTGTTTACAGTAGGGCTTTTCTTCACTAAATGTCTTTATTTCCCAGAAATGTTTTTTTGTGAGCAGGTCATAAATTTCCTATTCACATAGCACGCAGAGTATCAGGCCTCTTGAAATAGACAAGGCTGCACAATGTGTCTATCACATTTATCCCTCCCAGTGTTTTCAGCCACTTCTTCTATATCTTTGTGTACATGATGCAGCTTCCAGTAACCCAACAACGTTTCTATTAATCCAAAATTATGGATAGGTGCCTAAAAAACACATACCACAGTGGAATAGAATTAAAAATAGGTTGTAGATGTATGGCATTTTTTCTTAATTATGTATATTACATGAAAATGTTTCTTTCATGCAAAAATAAATAGGGATACAGTGACCAAGCTTTGGTTTATGGAAGTTCTTTTTCCCTTCATCAAATCTAATAAGAAAGCATCTACTCCAGTACTGAAAAACTACAGAAATTCATAAACACCTGAGTTGTTTGTTTGCAGTGTGGAGACAGCTCAGTGACATTGCTGCTTTCAAATGAATGATGAATTGTACAGAAAATAAACAATGCAATAACTGTGGGGTTTGCAGAATTTGGACTAATGACTTATGAAATCGTACCCCTGGCTGTTAGCTGGGCTCAGCATGTTTGTGATTCTTGTTGTATTTGTGTGTTGTTTTGTCATGTTGCCTCTCTGATGGGGTGTGCTGTTTGTGTTTCCAGCAGCAGTTTGTGTACACCCTCCACCGCCTCTCAGGGTTCTGCTTGTTTGCGAAAAAAAAAAAAGCTGTCAATGGTGATAATTATTCCAAACAAAATGCTGTACCCACTACACATAATTATGCCACTGATGCTAATTACTGTGTTAGTTATTAACGACTCATTAAACAATTACGGTCACAGTCAATGATATGCTAATGAATTTCACATGAAACATGTGTAAAAGTAACTGCAGCAAGGTTATGAATGGAGGGCCAACACATTGAGAGGACCAAACTTTTGTTTAGTTAGCGTGGATCTTATCAAGCAGCTCCACATTCTTTTTACCTTTTGCAGTTGGCATAATTACCATTATTATAAAATTTGCTTTAATTATCACAGTTTTATTATTACATATCCCAGCTTTGAGATACAGTAGACAGAGCTGGACTTAGCTGAAACAAAAGTGGTGTCCTTGGTTTGAAATTTGGTATCACTTATACTTTGGAAAAAAAACATAATGATAACATAATAATAATAAACATAATGTAATATAAATATTGGATTAAAGTAACCATTTACTGGGACATCTCTAGGTAACCCTGCCCCCCTAAAAATGGTTTATTTCAAATTCTAAGTGTGTTAATAAATCAACATATACATTTGTACAGACATTTTATGAGGAAACATTTTTCATGTTGATTTGTTTTCATAAAAAAAACAATTGTCGGAAAAACAATAATAATTCAAAATAGATAGTTGGGTGAGACTAATAATAACATTGTTTTAAGCCTGAACTTGCCTTACCGTAACGATGTGCTATTGTGGCTTATTTGACTGAATTTATGTTTTATTGTCTATATTTAGAAAAATACTAATTAATACAATGATGAAAAAGAGACAAAAGTGGCTGTTGACAATTCTTTTTATGGAATATCATTATCTAGCATCTAGATTCTGTGATGAGCCCTCACACCCCATCCTTTTTATCCTGTGTTCACTATAGAAACATAAAGGCCATAAATAACACTGTTATTTGGCCTTTTGGCTTTTTATTGATGGAAAAGCTGGACACATGACAGGAAAGAGGTTGAGAGAGGGGGAGTGACACGTAGCAAAGAGCCCCAGGCCGGGACTCGAACCCAGGGCCGCTGCAGTGAGAACAAAGCCTCTGTACATGGGATGCTCGCTCTACCAACTGAGCTAAGTGGCACCCCAAAAGCTTTCATTTTGATTATACATTAACACAGCTTGTAGAAAGGCACATAATAATAATAATAATAATAATAATAATAATAATAATAATAATAATAATAATAATAATAATAATGATAAAACACATTTACTTAAAATCATTACTTGTAACTGTAAATTAATACATTTAGTTTATATCACAAATTAATTTTCATTGTTGTTGGTCAGGTCCAAAATTATTGTTTTGTTTACCTCTGTGTAAGGATTAGTTACAGCCTCTGCCAAGGTTTGTGAGCCAAAAGTTGGAACACCATTGGAATCACTTTAACTGTGTTCATCAGCATCAAGAGTCTTGGCAGTTGGTGGAAAAAAAAAAAACAAAAAAAAAACGTAAAAATGGCTGATTTCCTCAGTATTGGCCCAGAACGCTGCACTGCCTGACATTAGCTAGCTAGTAGTGTAAGGAATGTCAACATTAGCTATGTTAGCATTAGGCAGATTATTCAAGCAGCAGTGTTTTGACATGAATGCAATGGCAGGGGGGATGGAATGCCACATTTAATGGTTAAATATTATGTAATATTAATTATAACACATTCATATGTTATTTAAACACCTTTACAGCAACATTTATGCTAAAAGTAAAATAATAATAATGCAAAGTATGTTTTGTTACTAAGCAAAAAACCACAAGAGTATACAGTCTGCTTCTTGTCTACATGTGCATATCTTTAGTGTGTGTCAATGTAGTGTAGTATGGAGGGAGACTATTTCTGAAGTGGTGCTATAATGATTGTCTGGGTGGAGAATGTTTTTGTTTTAAAACCCAGTTTTTTTAAAAAATACCTGTGTACGTGCAGACTTGGCCTTAGAAGGCAATATTAGGTAAGAACTGCAGGAGATGTTGCTTGCTATTGTGATTGTTATATGGACATTTGCCTTATGTTCTCTTGATGAAATGAATTAAAAATATATACACATCTACACACAACAATATTTGTTTCTTAATTCCTGATTCGAGTGATTTTTGCACATGAGTGTTTGGATGCCTTTCCTGCTTTTGTTTAGACAAAAAAAGAGTATCTATAGAACATTTTGAAAGCTGCACATTTGCTGCAATCACAATGACCACAAAAATCATCCTGTAGCACCCAGTAATATAATACATTTTTTGTACATGTTATAAAAGTGTTCACTGTAAAATGTAATGAAACCAAACCAAATGTAACCACTTGACCAATGATGTAATGAAATGTCCACATGAATATTCTAATAATTTCTTTACTGTTAACATGATACCTCACTGCATTATCAGGATTTTTTTTCACTTTCGGGTAAGTCTTTTTTTATATATTCAGTATATATATATATATATATATATATATATATATATATATATATATACACACACACCCCGGGTAACTGTTTCTTTGAGCTGTCCTCTTCAATCTCTGTACTACGGATTTTCCACAGAACATTGCCTCAATCCAACAAAATAATTCATTTCAGTCACACTTAATGCAAAGGTTATATACAGTACATAAGTATTGATTAATACGGGGAGGCAAAGGAGATGCTTCATTCAATGAGAATAAAGTTTAATTCACAGAGATGGAATCAACTGTTTAGCAGTCATCGCTCGCTTGTGTGATGTTGGCTATCCTCTGCAGCTTTTGTTATTTTATGATGGTTTTTAATCTAAAATCCACTCTGGTTAATAGTAATCCTTGCACAATGACCATTCAGCATGCGTAGGGGTGGGTTTATTTGCCATTGACAGGGATTTTAGTTTAATGCATCTTTGCCTGATAAGATACCACTTGCCATCTGCTTTGAATTTAAAATTCTACATAAAGCTTAGAGTTAACATTTCCAAACATGAAAGCAGTGTCAAAAGTCAGTGTTCTCAGTTGGGTAACATGACAATAACATTATTTTAAATGTTGTATAGTTTTTTTCAGTGTTGTACACATTGCATTTGCCTCTCCCCAAAAAAACATTATTACATTTTTGGTCAAAAGTATTACATTACCAATTTTGAGAGGGAAAAAACAGTAAAAGATATAGTAATATGGCAAAATACTAAATTATTCAGATAGTAAAATAATGTAATAAGAGATTAAGTTATATATATATATCATTTTTGATTAAGCCAAGTGCAAACTTCATTACATCTTCAGTCATAATTACATTTTCAGGAAATGTTTACATTATTGTGTGCTACAAGGCCAGCCACAAGTCCAATCAGTAAATATTCTAAAATCATTTGCTAAAACCAGGAGTTCTGTACCTCTGCTAAGTGTAGACATATGATTACCAATTTCAGAATCATTTACATCTGTTGCCCTAAGAAAGCAGTAACGTATGTCTAGATCTTGAAAAAACAAATAACATAACCACAAAATTTAACAATGATTTTCCACACTTTAAAGCGGGCCAGTGTTTTCCTGCTCACACCAAGGTGTGGCTCAATTTTTCACTGAGCTGTGACAGATAATGCATGGCTATATGTTGTGGTTGTAAGAGTGTGAAAAGGAGAAGGCGAGGTGGTGGTTTATTGTACGCTACTGAGAAGCCAGCACAATGAACCGTTTCATCTAATGTCGAAATGTCCCTCTATTTCAAGTTCCTAGAGCAAAGACCTTGGGTAAATTGATGTACGTCTTCTTCCTCCTCCTCCTCCTCCTTCTGGATCTCTCGTCTTTTTTCTTCAGCAGCATTATGGGTGGTTATAAAATATTAATATGAGAGTGCATTTAGCAGAGAGCCGCTCGCATGGGTATTCTCTTGTGACTCCCCATCCAGGTCACTGGGGAGCGTCTGCCTGTTTCTCTGCCTGTCTGATTTACTCTAAATGCAACAATAAAGATCCTTTTTTATTCAGATGCTGCAGGCATGATCCCGTCCTTTCCCCCTCTAAACCTCTGCATATATACTTACCCTCTCACATACATACATACATACATATATACATACATACATACATACATACATACATACATACTGTTTAGAAGAGCAAAAAAAAACACATGCACTAAATCAAAAAAGCATTGTCTTGTCAGCTCCTCCTGAAAACATTGATTGGAACAGACTGAGTGTCATATCCAGTTAAAACACAAGAAAGACAGCACCACCCTCAGAGACACAAACACGAGTACACAAAATTATCCTGGAAACAAATAGGAAAACACAAAAGAGCATAAATCAAGCACAAATAACACAGACACACAAAAACACACACACACATACACACACAAAAACATAAAGCGTGTCTGTGTTTTCAAACATGGACCTCTGAACATCATATTTATGGTATTTGTTATCATAGATAACAGTATCCCCATAAACATTATATCACTGCGTTTATGAACGTGACAGTTAGATGTGCAATTATTTTACTATCCACTGGAAGCAAACACAGCTACACAGCACATCTTCAGGCGACGAGCTTTTTACCTGAAAATGTGCTGCCATCTTTTCTGCTGACAAAGCAGGCCCAGGCCCATAAACATGAAAGTCGGGTGCTTTTGACATGACCTCGGGAGCTTTGCAGTAGTGCACATTGCTAACGTCTAATATCTAAAAGTCAGGTATTTGGAGGAACAAATCTATTCTAGTAAACTGAAAGCTGAGCATCCTGTGGTGGAAAAAAAATTCACATATGTTATTTTGTTACCAGCCAGGTGAGCTCAACTTGGATTCCACTGACTTTGGTCACTTTCCTGAGTTCTTACCTGCCTCCCTCAGTCAACACTGTCCAGCATACACTAGGTTTCAACCTACTCATAATTAAAATAATAATAATAATAATAATTAATGTGAGATGATGCAACAAAGGGGTAATGGTGAGATTATGTTTCACTTGTATTTACATTTGTTTGAGACACATGATGTTTATTTTAATGTACTTTTTATTATAATGTCATGTTTATTATTTAGTCTTTGAAAATCCAGAAAGTTTCATTACAAATGTTTGTTTGTTTTTTTAATTAATTAATTTTTTTTGGCCTCTCTGTCTTTTTATTGACAGTATAGCCTGAAGAGAGTGACAGGAAACAGGGTAAGAGAGGGAGAGTGACATGCAGCAAAGGGACCCAGGCCGGGAGTCAAACCTGGTTCTGCTTCTCGGCACATGAGACGCGTGCACTACCAACTGAGCTAAGCGGTGCCCCTCATTACAAATGGGTTTTTTCTGAGAAATACAAGATGCTACAGGCTCTTATCATCATTTTTGGCTCTAAGATGGGTTATTAAGGCAGAGCTACATGTGAAACAAAATCATTTGTGCACAGTGTTGTCCAACCACATCTGAAAGCAAAAGTATCATTACCTTGTTTGGAACAGACACTCAAAGGTGTACAAAAAGCCTACCATCATTGAGAGGGGCAAGACATGACGATCCTTCAGATGTGAATAGAGGCAAACATTTTGAGATGGCCTCTCCTCAAAGGTGTATTTTAGCTTTGCTTTTGATTGTAAACAACATGTGATGGACTTTTTTTGGATAAAGCTCCAAGAGAAGTTCAAAAGTTCAAACCCTTATGGCCGGAGTTTAGGAGATTCACTGTTACAGTCATATTCACATAGCATTAGACTACATACAGCTGCTTCCTGTGAAGTCACCCAGCCAAAATATGGACAGCACCACTCTGCCATTGCTGAGCACATTGTGGTCAATACAGTCTGCTGACCATGCCCCACTTCTAGTGTATCGGACGAGACTATGTGGAGGACCTTCCTGCAGCCACTGTCCTGCGTGGACTTCAGAGTACTTCCTAAGATGAGACCCCAGCAGCAGTGGTAGCACTTCTAACCTGTGGAACACACTGCCTGCTTTTGTGGTACATGACATTGCTGAAATGCTGCGGCTCACCCACATGTCCACGGAGGGCAGCGTTGCTGCTGCAGTGGCCTCTGCCAGCCCTTTCGTTTTACATGGAGTTTGCCTTTAATAATTGTCAAAAAGTAAAAAGTTTTAGGGGGAGGTAGGAAGAGATGGTGGGAGGGAGATAAAGACAAATGCCCTGCACCTGTTGGTTACTCTCTTAATGTCTGTGAAATATTCTACAGATACAGCCATTACAGTTTTTGCCTGTTGCTTGAACACTATAGGCTCATGCTTAGACTAAAGTAACACAACTTGAAGCTTTTGTTACCATACCTCAAACACATGTACCCATACCTTAAACAAAAGCAATGCTTTGCACTCTAGTTGCAATTCTGCAACACACTTACTCCTTTATGCAACACACTTGGTCCTGCATACTATACTCTATTTCATACATAAGACACATTTAAACATGTGGAAAACACATGTATCCAAAATACAAAACACATCGGGTAATTGCAACCACTCAAATACACACCTGAAGCCACTTACTTGCTAAACTGAACACCAATCAGCCAGCTACAAAAAGCCCTCAGTTTAGCCAGTTCAAGAACTTTGCAAGCATGGATGGAGAGCGAGAGGAAGAGGACGTGGAAGAGGAGGAGGAGGAGGACAAGGTCAAGGTCGAAGAGGCCATGCACGAACCCCTATTTCTGATGATATAAGAGCAACTTTGGTGGACCATGTCATCAACCATGGCCTGACTATGAGGGAAGCTGGGCAGAGAGTCCACCCACATCTACGCCGCTTCACAGTGGCATCTGTAATAAGAACATTCCGACTGGAAAACAGGTATGTCTTCAACTCTCTACCTTCTACACTACTCAGAGCACTGTACTACCGTATATCACGTTACTACATCACGTGTACAGGGTATTGCAGGGTGCTAATGCTCCTTTTGCAGCCAAGGTGGTAGTTTTTGTGAAACATACCATGATTACTTTTATTGAGATGTTTCAGTACAGTGGATGATACAGTATATACAGTAAAGTACTGTAAGAAAAAGAAGCAAACCGATGACAATTTGTGGTTGTATTTCTCTAGAATGACTAGAAGACCTTCTGGGGGAGGACGCCAACGCCTGTTCACAAAACAGCAGGAACTTGCCGTTGTGGACCTAGTGATAGCAGACAATGCCACCGGTCTCTACCAGCTACGACAGAAAATACTTGCAGACAGGCAAGAAAACACAACATCACCATGAAGCAGCTCTACAGGGTCCCATTTGAGAGGAACAGTGTCAGAGGACTTTGATGTGAATATGTACAGGTACATATATTTTCATAACTTAGCAAGTAGTCCAACTTGGACAAAACAGGAGAGAGTCTGGAAAAAAGTCAGCGACTAAGTTGCACTGCGTATTGCCCAGAGACAGCTACGTGTGTAGTACTCAGATGGTTAGAAAATTATTTGGTTGCACAAAGCCATGCTCCTTTCAGCTGTTCTGTCTGGTTGTTTTCTGAAGCCCCGCTTCAGTGTGTTTTGGTAGTTTTTATGAACTTTCCTTTCAATGTTTTATCATTTTAGACTAAAATGGAAAGGACCACTGTAGAATATGGGTCTTTTGTGGAATCCACCAAGCTTGGATTTTGGTGTTTTAAGAGTGGCATGGCTCCTTTAAGAACGGGGCAGTTTGTAGTGAATAAGTTGAGAGCAACAGTCAGTGGCTGAGCTCAGAGCAGACAGCTGTTAGTGACTGGAGCAGATGGAAAGTTAGCAGAGAAGTTGTCTGTGTTGGCAATAAATGTACAGCACAGGTTGCAGTTTGACCATGAATAAACTCTGTAGCTCCTTAAAGCACTTGAAGACCTCATGATTGAGTGACATCTATCAATAACACTGCCAGTGTTGGGGGTAAATTGTTACAAAGTAATCCGTTAGAGTAGGTATACTTTGTCATTTTAGTAAGTAGCATAGCACATTGCTGCCATCCAACACACCTGTAGAGAGGCTCTTTTGCCTTGGAATTCTTTTGAAAAGGATTTTCAAACAGAACTTTCCGTGGTGTTTGTGGTGCTTCACAATATCAAGTCTTATTGAAACCCAAAAGAACATAAATGTAGAATACAAAAATTACAATCAATGAATACGACAGAAAGTTTGAATTTCAAGTCAACTTTTTTTTTTAAAACTACATATTATTGTTTTTACAGAACACAAAAACAAGATCCCCCAATCCGACCCATTGGGCAGCACATACTATACAGAGTTAAAAACAGGGTTAAATACAAAAAAAGAGGAAAAGTTCATTCTAGTTTGTTTCCAATCCACAGTATGTAAACATAAGTTGAGCGTAACCAGTCATCAGCAGCCTATCTGTGTCCCTCAGATTGAGGGTTGCAAGGGGAGGTCTTATTACATTCAGAAACTGTCTGCCCCTCAACAGTAGATTTTTCAGAACTGCAGGTATATAATCCAGGAAGGGTTAGGGTTAACTCCAAACTCCAATACCATTTACAACAGCTTGTAATCTTTCATGAGGGAGGATATAAAAGACCTCCCTGTACCAAAGGGTGACACTAGGTGGAAGGGTTTTAATCCAGTTCTTCAGTTTTCGAGCAACTAGAAGGAGTTTTTTAAAGAGCTTATAATGTGATGCAGTGAGGTGCAAGTCCTTAGAGGGAAGGCCTAAGAGGAAGACCCCAGGGTCTTTCTTAATTTTTATTTTAAATATCCCACTGACTACTTTTGAAATAAGTGCCCAAAATCTGGAGATCCATTTACATTCCCAAAAGCAATTAAAATATGTCCCCCTTTTTCAGTTACACTTGTTACATAGAGGAGAAATGGAGTGGTCAATTTTGTTTAAAGTAACAGGAGAAATATGCAGCCTGTGAAGTATCTTGTACTGAGTTTCTCTCAGATGGTTACAAGTAGATGTAGACCTGATCAAGTGTATAGTTGCCTGCCAATCATCCTCAATACATTTATTGTTTAAGTCTTTTTCCCATCTATGAGCGAAGTCTGGTAAATGGTATGAGACTGAAGAGCCAAGGAGTGAGTAAAATGATATTATAAAATGTTTTCTGTTTTTGTGTTCCAGAAGAAATTTCTCAACATCACTGTAAAAGATGTTCACAGACCGCCTCTTTCTCTGTTAAGACACAAAGTGCCTAATCTGTAAATACCCCCAAAAAATGGTGCTTAGGACTATTCAGTGTCTCCTGTAATTGCTGGAATGACAGTAAGTTATTATCTCTCAATAGATCTCCAATTACATGAATTCCCGTGTCCCTCCAAGAGACAAATGTGGGTGAGCTGACACCTGCAGGGAAATCAGGATTTTGAGTTATGGGAGACAATAAAGACTTCATATTCTTCTTTCCCATGTATTTAGATATATCATGCCATATCCTGATACTGTTGTAAATGATAGGGTTGCTTTTTACTTCTGGATTTATCTTATTTGCTTCGCATGTAGTTAAGGTCCATGGGGAGTAAGGGTGGCAAGCCAAGGAATCAATACATGTCTCCCTTTTAACATAGGAATAAAACCAAAGCCAGAAGTGGCGTGCATGACAGGCCCAGTTATAAAACAACTTATTAGGCATAGAAAGTCCACCCATGTCTGTAGGTGATTGTAGTATCTTAAGCCTCTGCCTACGTTTCCTGCCTTGCCAAATAAATTTGAAGAATGCCTTCTCTAAGTCCAGGTTGATTTTCTCTGATAGATATAAGGGGAGCATTTGCAAAGGGTATAAGAGTCAAGGGAGCACATTGATCTTAATAAGACTGATTCGACCAAACATGGAAAGGGGTAGGTTCTGCTAGGTCTCTCTTAACTGAAGTACAAATTGGGGCAAAATAAAATTTTTGCAGATCCCTCCATTCTGAGGACACTCTTATCCCCAAATAAATAAAGCCAGGTCTCGACCATCTGAAAGGGAAGTTCTCCCAAACCTCCGTAGTATCCAGGGCTCCCAGTGGCATAGCTTCAGATTTGCTAAAATGTATTTTGTAGCCATATATGTTACTAAACTTATTGAAAATATCCATAATTTCATAAGTTGATTGCTGAGGAGAGCACAAAAACACAAGGATATCATCTGCGTACAATGCAATTTTGTGTTCCTTATGTCCTATTGTAATTCCCTTTATATCGGAATGTAATCGAATAGCTTCAGCTAATGGTTCCAATGCTAGGGCAAAGAGGAGCGGACTGAGAGGGCACCCCTGATAGACACCTCTTGCTATTGGAAAGGGTTCAGAACATTGCCCGTTAGTTATGACAACAGCTGTGGGTGAGTGGTATATGGTTTGGATCCATTTAAGGAAGTCCCCCCCCCAAAACCAAATCTCCCCAAAATATCAAACAGATAGCCCCACTCGACCCTATCAAAGGCCTTTTCCGCATCTAGTGAGATGGCTAGTGCCTTCTGCTTATCAAGTCATACTTTTTATTTTTTTGCTGCACCGGATCCATGGCGATCATAAATGTGATATACTGACAGAAAGCAAGCACAGTACGTGAAAAAGGCAAAGAAGAAAAACGTGCAGCATCAGTGGTCACATCTTCTTCCTTTTTCTGAAAACAAAAAATAAATAAATTGGACCCGGGATTTTTTCGGAACCGGTGGTTATTTACCAAAATATACACCTGCACCCAGCGTTTAAAGGGGACCCTGCGGTTAATTGACACCCAGCTATTATTTGGTAATTTACGGTATGTTTAAAGTTTTAAGTTTTAAAACCCTATCTGCTGCATCCCAGTGCACCCCCTCCCAAAAAATCAGATCTGACCAGTATTAGTTAGTTGCTTTTATTGTCTCCCTTGTCTCAGAACACACAAAATGCACAAAAAAACAAGAGGAAAGAAGAGGAAGTACATACAGCACAAATTCATATCAGCACAGAACACACACACTCTTCATTGCACTTTTTACACACACTCTTTCTATTGTACATATACCTAGACAACATACAACAATATACTGTTATTCTATTGCACTTCCCTATACCATAGTTTTAATTACACAGTCCCTTTATGAATCTCTCACTCACATGCACACAATCACACACACGCTATCTTGTACTGTTTAATAATTCAATAGAGGTAGGTATGAAGGACAGTTTATATCTATTTAACTTGGAGTTTGGTACCCTATGCTTTTTTTCCTGATGGCAACAACTCATATTTGCTGGAAAGAACATGATTTGGATCACCAGTGTTTTTGCGGCCTTGACTCCTCACCGTCTCCTCAAAGATTTGCTGGAGAGAGGATGGGGGTGGCATACCAATTATTTTTCTCGCCCGTCTAATCAGATTCTGCAGTTGTGCTTTTTGCTTTACAGGCAGGTTACCAAACCAAGTCGTGATTCCGTATCTTATAAGTGATTCAACTGAAGCCCTATAGAACAACAACATAATCTCCTTATTAACACCATGTAGCCTTAGTCTACACAAAAAGTGCAAAAAGTCAAATACTAAGGCTCAGCACTGTGATAAACTCTACTGCTTATGCCCAATGCTAGGATCAACTCCAGCTCCCCATGACCCTCACAGGACATGTGGTTATAAATGGACAGATGGATGGATGGATGGATGGACGGATTGGGGATTTTGCAAGCCAAATCAGTCTGGAATCTCTCAGTTTGTTTTTGATTTGTCAACAAGCACAGACTAAAATGTCTCTGGACACAATTTGATAGACCTGTAAACTGAGCAACAAAATTTGAGATCTTATACTGAGCTAGTTAAAGGGATAGTTTGTGTCTTTTGAAGTGGGGTCATATGAGGTACATATATATAGTCGATCTGTTCCCTACCGTAATCACCAATCAGCGCGGCCTCAGTTTGGAGAAGTAGAGAGCCGCTCCAGCCCAGACGCTCAGCTTTGTACTGCAGCGAACAGGGTCCAGAGAAAAAGTTAAATAAACCACCTAAATCGAAGGCTCACCTTAACAGTTCAAGTGCAAAATTCACACCGCTGTACGTCGCCGTCAGACCGCCCTTTCTTTTAGCACAACATTTTCTAAACCATAGAACCTCCGTATCCCTACGCATTAGCGCAACTGGGCAAAAGGTGTTCTGCAAGCGGCAAAATACAGTGCGAGGCCCAGCTGCAGGACGAGAGGTTTACTTGAAAAAAAAAATGAAACTTAACAATTTCAGACAAAGACCGTAGAACCTCTGCATCCCTACGCATTAGTGCAACTGTGCTGAGATACGGAGGTTCTACGGTTGAGAAAATGTAGTGCCAAAAGAAAGGCAGGTCTGGCGGTGATGTGAAGCGGTGTGAATTTTTATCTATACAACGTACACTTGAACTGTTACAGATCGTACAATAGTACTGGCCTTCAAGGCCTTCAACGGAACTGCACCCATCTACCTTCCAGCACTTGCCAGACCACATGCCCCAGCGCAAGCACTTCACTCCACTGCATCAATTGGCTGGCTGGTACCATCATCGCTGAGAGTAAACAAAAGTCGCTCAGCAAAGTCAAGACTCTTCTCTGCTCTGGTGCCTCAGTGGTGGAATGAACTCCTGACCAATGTCACGGCAGCAGAGTCACTCGCCATCTTCCGAAGATTGAAGACTCAATACTCACTTATTAGACTTCACCTTGAACCCACATAGCATGACTCCCTACCACTTATGCTCAAAGCCCATCTGCTCAAACAAAACTGTATCAAACGACAGACTGTATATAATAAGGTCGATGTTGATGATAATTGATTGTGACTGACAGGAGCGAACCAGGGTGGCTGAAAATGTGTTTTAACAGGGCAGGGGTTGCACACTTCCACCAGAGCTAAAGAAAAACACAAGCTTGCAGATTTGTCTGGTGCCCTGGCTAAGGCACAACCTCAGAGAAACAGTTTCTTATGTGTCCCTGTCCTCCTGCTACCTTGCTATTTTACCCTCCAACCTGCTTTGTAGAATCATAAATCACATCAATACACAGGTTGATAGGTAGGGATATGTCACAGGGCAGTAAGATTGTTTTATTTTGTTTGTACTTTTTTACTTGGGTTTTATATTTTATTGAGTGTTATGCGTGCATGCTTTTACTTGTGCTTTTAATCATTTATTGTGTTGAAGTTTTAGTGCATGTGTGTGGTTTTATTTACTGCCTGTGAACACACCGTTTTATTGTTGAGTAGCTGCAAGTAGGAGGTTCCGCCTTCTTCCCTAATAGACAGCCACTAACCCAATCAGCAGCAGGAGAGAGGGTCTGGTCCGGAAAGTAAGCGTGGCATCTTGGCACAAATAGGCAAGAGAGGCACGGACTTCGACTTGAGGAGGAAAAGAGGTGAGCTAACACACGACAGGGACGCCAGAGAGATGCCAGAACGGCACGAGGAGATGGGACTAAGAGAACAGAAGTCGAGACAAGACAGCGTGACCGAATGAAAGAAAATACCCAGAGCGTTGAAACGTGACATACTCGCAGCGTTAGAGCATAGTGCTCTGCCTGGCAGGTAAGTAACCCTTTGGGCCATCATAACACTCTGGTGTGTGATTGTCCGGCTGCACTGCAACTCGTGTGTTGTGTGGACACCCATATTGGCCGTGTGTTTTTATGTTCAGGTGACGCTGACTGAGGGAAGCAGCCGAGGCACCTGCAGCACCTGGCGCGACGGCGAAGCTCCACCACCACCTTGGAGCCGCCAATGATGATGAATAACCTTTCTACATCAATTATTTCCACATCTCACCCACACCAGGGGTTGGAATGTGATGGTGAGACAGTGCAGAGGAATCCTTACTTCAGATGTCACTTGGCCGTTATCTTTTACGTTTAAAAAGTGTTTAAGGAATAGTTATACTTCACTCCAAGTGTAAGTGCATTTTACACTGCCAGTTTGAATATATATCATAACGTGGATCTATAGATACAATTCAATTGACCACTTCACCGTTTGTGTCACCAATTCCCATTGCCTCTAAAATGTTCCTGCACATGGGTCAGAGTTTGCTTACAGGTGCACATATTCTCACTTTAAGTTTGTTTTTATACATCTCAACTTTTGCATGGGATGAAGTGGAATATGGCTCTTTCAGTTCCCATTTTGTACATACATAATGTTTATAAGTGAGACCCAAGATCAATTCAGCAACATTTTTAAGCCATAATGAAGGACTGGATGCCATTTAACTTTCTTCAGTCAATTCAAAACAAGCTTACGGCTCCAAGGCTGAAAATCCTATTAATGGCATTCAGTGCATTGACAAAGGAGCTTCCTATGTCTAACCAAAGTCCATGAATTTTGGCCCCTCAACTGAAATTTAAGCACCATGTCAAAAAATAGGTTCAATCCTCTTTGTCTTTTTCTTTTTTCTGATAAACATTTCAACAATCAGGCTGTTATTAACAGCTTTAATTTAGTACTTATTAGTCATGCTTAGTTTTTCTCATCTTCTGCAATGACCCATCACTTTCCTTAGTCAAACTATCCCGGTATATCTTGTACAAAATACTAGGGCTCTACTAGAGCTGGCCATAGATCTCACATCAGTCCTATTTTAGCAAACTGTATTGAATGCTTGTGAAGTTCTGGATTGATTTAAATCCTTAAATCAATTAAATCTTTAGATCACTTATATGGGCAACCAAAATCTGTTGGCTAAATGTATACCAAACTTAAAGCCAAAGGCAGCTGGTCTTCTGCTTTCCTATTACCCTGAGTTCGACATGACTTTGGTTGCTCTGGACCATGCTCTTTTGTGTGGTATTTGTCATCAAATCATTTAAGAAAAGAATAGAATTGCCTTAATAATACACATTTATGTTGCCTTCCTGACTGTGGACAAAATACCTTTTTTAGCTACATCAAATCAGTTTTCAAATCAAATCAGTGTTATTTATATAGCCCCAAATCACAGTCACATTGCCTCAATGGGCTGTACAACCTGTACAATGAAAGACATCCTCTGTCCTTAGACCCTCAATTCAAGTAAGGAAAATGAAGACCCTTTTAACTGGGTAAAAAAAATAAACAATGGAAGAAACTATAGGAAGAGACCATCATTGGCATTGTCATTAGAACAACCAGAATTATCAGTATTGTCTAGTTTTGATATTCTACAGTATTGTATCCTGCACTGCACTGCCCTGATGTAGTATGATCATACTTGAGGGTATTGAATCTTGAAAGTGTTTTCTACCTATGGCCTGAACTCCACTGCTACTGCTCAATAACAGATCTATACAGATCGTCACTACTCACTTGTGGTCTGTGCACCTAACATTGTAATCTTTCATTATACTCCACTTATGTTGCATGCAGATTATAAATGCAGATAATGGATTTGTGATATGACATTTCATCAGAATTCCAAAAATAAAGAGTAACAAATTAAAATGTTGATAATTGGGAAAGCGGCTGCTTCCACTCTTACCATCAATGAACAAAGTGATGTGGTGAAATTACCGCATCATATCTGATTTGGTGTAAACAGTGTATGTGCTGCACACAGAGTGTGTGAGGAGCTATTTTAAACACCCAGACAGCAGAAGGCTGAGGGCTGTGTTGCTCTTCAGGTGCTCAATAATTAACATGCATGCTGCTCACAGAGTGCCAGTGGTCTGGTGGAGGAAGTCAGGCAGAAGCTGGGAGCAGCTCAGCTCTGTGTGTGTGTGTGTGTGTGTGTGTGTGTGTGTGTGTGTGTGTGTGTGTGTGTGTGTGTGTGTGTGTGTGTGTGTGCACGTGTGTGTGTGTGCGCGTGTGTGTGTTGGGGGGGGGTTGTCATATCTTGTTGCGACATCTGAAAATTTGTCCCCTGTGTTCATTTCCATGTCCCTCTGATGAGGGCTAAGATGGGACCCACCACACACACCATCATGACTCGCACCACACAGGTCTTGGAAGGAAGTCCCACAGCACATCAGGATGGGGTATGAGTAGGATCCTGGTAGCATTGTGTCGGCATTAAAGTTTCAGGTCGCGTGGGCCTGCTGCTGATCCCCGGCTGATGCTGAACTGGAAAGCAGCCATGGGCAACAGCATGTCAAACATCAGACTGCTGGTCTCCAGGTGCTTCTGTGCCACAAACAAGTGTTGAATTAGACCCACTGGGACTGGAAGCTACATACGCTAACATCACCCTGATCCTGTTAAAATGGCTGTTGTACACCAGGACTCAGCATCTGGGACTGCTCAAACGTAGCATGGAAAGAGTACTGGAATATTATTTTATTACAGTATTTTAGTACAGTTTTATTACAGTATAAATACAGTTATATTAAATAAATTGTACTTGAGTAAAAGTAATAATACTTGTGTAAAAATATACTTAGATAAAGGTAAATAGTAGGTAAGTTGTCATATGCTGATACTATAATACTACTGTTGAATTAAAGAACAGCTTTCCCAAAGACTTGCTCATAAAGGCGCTGCCTCAAAAACACCTTGGAAAAACGTGAGACAACAGTATGATGCACCTGTAGAGTGGAGCTTCATGCACGCGTTGTTATGTACAAAATAAATCACTTGATATCCTGGATGTTCAACTCTACAATAAATTTAATCTCTAAAGAGGCACTTTGTAGCCTGTTCATATAACCAATTATCAGTAATACAAAAACAACCATCTTTCTGTTTAGCTTCATCTGAATTAACTAGACCTGGGGCTAAACTTGAACATTTTTTTGCTTATTTTCAGGTTTTTCATGTTTGACTAATTTTTTTTTTAGTATTGATTCAATACATACTGAAAACAATTTCTACACATTACACAATTGAGCACTCCTTGGTAAGAAGTTTTTCCATTTTTGTTGTTTTAATAAGTCATGGTGAAATTAGTTCAGAATATGAGTCTAGCAGCCTAAAGCTCCATTAGCCTCTTTCAGTCTCTTTTGACTGGCAAGCGGCTGAAACACACACACACACACACACACACACACATACACCCACACACAGGAGCTCACCCTCACAAGCCTGTACATTAATAGAAATGATATCTCTTCATTAAAGAATCATCTTTCTGAATGGACAATCCCAGGCTTTGTGAATAGGTCTCCTCATGACCAAAACCACACCAATGCAATGAAAGAGAAAAAAAAAATGAAACATCCAAATTGCTACTTCAATCTCCAAGAGCTTTGAAGTGCTGTTTTCATCCCATTTTGACCAAAATAAATGTGTATATTTATTATAGCATGTGTCGGGAGGTTGCTAATGGGTTTGGAATAAAAGACAACATTCTGATTCAGCTGGGCGCTGGTGGCACGGAGACCCTTTTTACTTCAGCTCATTTTAAAACCAGTGCGCCGCTGCTCCCCTATCATTGGTTGATGAAGTCAAAGATGATGACCCACTCAGTGTTAATGCTTGTCTGCAGTTAGAAGTGATCCCCATGAACCAAATCAAAAGCCTGGCTCCCTGCTGAATGGATGCAGTGTCTTGCTTGGCTGCATCCAGTTAGGGATCACAGAAACATGGCCATGTGAAAGGCTGAGGGCGGCCGGCCAAGGCTGCTTTCTCCTCCTCATGAGCAGACTTCACTGTTACTGAGGGCAAGCTTATTCAAAAGCTGGGTAAAGTCAAAGCAGCTGAACAAAGCTGAGGAGCCAGGAAGGGCTATTGCTAGCTTAAAGACATTCTATACTAATGCTGCTAAAAATGTCCTGATGTTTTATTGAGGCTTTGAAACAAACTTGTAATCTCTTACCTACTTTAAGGATAACTTTTTAATTGAAAAGAAAAAACCCTGCCTGCACTTGGAAATGTAACTTGTTTTAGCTATGAGACCTTTAGAATAAACAACCACTGATTTCCAAATATATTAGATTCTACTGAAGTAAATTACCAACAAAACAAATAATAAAAAAAAAAGAATCAAGTGAGCACAACACACTGAGGTCATGATTTAAAAGCTAACAAAAACATTATGTTTATACCACTGGATTTAGTCTAGTGTCCTGGTTTTGACAATATTATATCAAGATGTGTTTATACAGAACATAAGAAATCTGGCTCTTTACCTCCCTTTGTATGATTTTATCAGCATCCAGGCTTCTGATAAACAGGGATCATCATTTTGTGTTTCTTTTTTTATGCTGTTTATTTTATTTATTTATTTATTTTTATGATGTCTTCATTGAGAATAGCCTGCCATTCATGATAACAGCTTGAAATCATTTGAATATTTCTCTAGTCTCTATGTTTGGTAACTGGAAAATAAGATAACCAGTAAAGTAAATATGACTGAATATCCTTAATAACACTGGTACTGGTGTTACCTACAGGCTTTTAACTTAATTCTCCAAATAGATATTAATTACTTTGTTTATTATTATAATGTTTCACTATATTGTTCCGAAAGTCAATTGATGAGTATTTACAGGCCACAGCTAGAACAAAAAACTGTAACTTGTTCTGTCTGACAGGTTCTGGTTCCACCTCGCTCCAGGTGTATCTGTGAAGCATGGACAAAGACAACTTGTTTCCCATCAAGCCTTTAATGAGCTTGAGCAACAGTATGAAACTATAGTCAGGTAGTATATATATAATATATATATTATATATACATCCTGCTCACCATTATTGGCACCCATGAAGTTTAAGTACATAATGTGGAATATCTTCTGGAAAAAAATTAATCAAGTGAAACATTTCTTTTCTACAGGGAACTTGTGTTTGATACAAAAGAGCAGATGATAAACAACAATTTAAAACAATAAACAATGGGAGGAAAAAATAACAAAAACTTAAAGCTTGCTGTGTCACTGCTGTTGGACCCTTTGCTGTAAATCAGTATGGAAACACATTGTGACTCATCTGTTGTAAATCACAAATGAGAATCACCTGTGATAAATTGTCTGTGCCCATGTGACATGAATTAGCCAATGAATGATGACTTCCATGTTTTAAAAAGCCATCTGTTATCCCCTGTTCCTTTGTCACAATGGTGAAGACAAAGGAGCTGTCTGAGGACATCAGAAGTGCGATAATTAGCAAACACAAGACCTCCAAAGGGTATAAGGCCATCTCCAAAGCCCTTGGTGTCGTATGTTGAGCTGTAAAATAAAAAGACTAGGTCTTGAGCCATGGTTTTTATTGCTGCTAATGATCAGCACGCCGCACTCAGCACTCCCCGCGGACACACCCTCAGGCCCACTGTGCTGCTCGATGGTCTGCCCAAACTCATGCCTTTTTGCCATTTGTTCAAAAGTTATATCCTCCTCTTTTTGAAAGAAACCAACAATGGCTAGATTTGTGCATGAAACAATTAAGAATACTGCAGAAACTAGCGTATCAATGAGGTATTGGGGCTCCAAAGTTGAACAAAGCTGTTCTTGCAGTGCAAAGTTTGATGAAAGTCAGCAGAGGAGGAAACTGGTTTCCTTTGCAAGGATAGCAGCTCGGTGCTAACCTGTCTGGTGTTCCTCAGATCCCCAGATTGGCAGGACCGCGTGTTGCTGCTATGAGGAGAAGATCTTTGGGCCTGCTGCCAATGCAGCTTGCAGCTCTCCACCGCTTGTTGGGCCCAGAAGAAGAGATCTCGAGGGCAGGCAGCCCCGTGGGGGAGGTGGAGAGGAGCCCTTGAAGATACGAAGTTGAAGAAGTAGAGGACGTCGAGTGAGAGAGGGAGAACAATGTATGTCTGGGGTTTTGACTACCTGATCAGCAGGGGGTCTGTCACCCTGACCAATAGTAGCTCAAACCTGAATTTTGCACCTAGGTGTGAAGAATGGGGAATTCTGGGACACTGAGTTCAGTTCAGAGTCCATTTTGAAATCCACAATGAATGACTTCATCTGTGGGTCCCAACAAAGCTGTGTTGGTCAAGAGCTCTAGTGTGTGTGTGTGTTAGGTAAGGATGGTGCTTCTTTGTGTGTGTTTTCCTCAGGTAGGCACAGAGTTTGTTTGTGTGTGTTATGTTCTTTGTGCAGCGGAGGCAATGGCTTGGATGATGTGTCGTAATACCTCTTTTGATACTGTTGTTTCTGCTGCCATGTTGCGTGTCCATCTTTGTAGCTGACGATCTCAGGTTGCAGCTGACTGTTGCTGCTTGGCAAGACGGCGGCGGTGGTGGCTTTCCTCCAAAACAACCTTAAGGAAGAGCGCTATTGTGCATCTAGTTTGTGTAATTATCATGTACACCATATACGAAATGTACAAAGATGTAGCCTCTCCTCGCATTTCGTACGCCATCTTTCTCGAATGCCGAGGCAGCTGGTGACGTAAAGAGGTCAGCCAGAGGTGACTCAACCACTAGTCTAAATGGGTACAGCGCCATCTAATGCACCGGTAACGTACAGGCTTCGGCCAGTAATTTGATATTCTCACCGGCAGGTATACTCTGACAATTGCAGTTGTCTGATTGAGTGAGTAGAATAGTCGAGTTATGGCTGTAATCTGACTAAACTGTGCATGTAAACGCACTGACTAAACACACTACACCAAACACTACATAAACACTAACTATACACTCCAAACTCACTTTAAGTCACAAATCTCTCAACTCTCAAAACTCGCTGTCTCTGTCACCGTCACTGGTGCTGTTACTCTTCCACCGTCGTCCCGCCCACAACTTCCCCTGTTTCCCAGCAACCAACTCAGGTGGTTTGCCAAATAATTTTGTGATTGGTTGGTGTGGTGTCTTTTTTGACCAATCGGAATGTGTTTTCTTGCTTGCAAACACTTCCTGGTTGCGGACGTTTTCATGACAAAAGTCAGTTTTTACCACTTCTTCCTGCACCAGACAGAAAGCAATCGTGATGGCGATGTTCGCGAAAAAGCATGGCGGACATTATTTATCGTAAGTCTGGTTTTGGACGTGCCAGTGCATGCATCGAGTCAGGAGGTGGGCCGTGTGGGGGTGGGCTAGCAGCTAGCTACACACAAACATCCACAGATTCCAATTCCACTTTGTTGTCCTCGTGTATCTGGATCTCCTCAGACCAGAACAGACTCTGTCCAGACTCGTTTAGTCTCATTAATCCACAACAATCAGTTTAGATGCACAGAACGGGACCGAACTACTGGCAAAATCCCGGTCCAGCTCGCACAGCTGGAGGTATAAATCCGCTTGTTTCTTAAGGTATGTTGTGGAAATGAGCTCTGCAGTTATTGGCTCTGGTGCACACGTGGTGGCTATGGTTGACAATGCTAGCAGAACTGGTAAAGCATTTATGAAATATTAATATAACTTATTAAAGGTATCACTGCAGTCCGAACAAATCCGATGTTGCACACCCTTTAACCATGCAGCAGCCATGTTGAAACTCTCAGATCAGTCTGATCCTGATCTGCAGAGATATATGAGGCACACACAGACACACACACACAGACAGACTGAGATTCCTTGCTTTTATAGAGAGATGGTATGATGCCGTGAGGAGGGCAGAATAAAACCTGTAGCAGACACAAATTTTTATTCAGAGATGATTTTTTTGTGACAGTTTAATATTAATAGTAAGTTTGCTGTTTATGTTCTAAAACTAAAACGTTACTTTTTGTAAGTGTTTTTAGTATGTCTGTTCAGAACATGGTGGCTTATATGATGTTGGTAATTGTCATTTTTGTGCTGGCATTGTGTCCTAGTGCCAGGCATCGCTAGCAGACTCGTCAAGAGCCACGATGACAGCCAGATGACAACCACTGTACAGTAGGCTAGGTGAAGCAGTGCGTCTTGCTTCTTCTGAGTGGTGAATCCGTGCTGGCCTGCAGAGTTGGCCTTCGTGGAACCAAAAAGTATTCAAAAGTCAAAAAGTTATCAAAGGAATATTGTAAAATTAATGATACAAAGGATCCATAAATATTAAATAAAAAGGAGGATTAGAAAATAAATTATCATTCATATAGCAATCGCTGGTCTTTGCTTTTGGCTTTTAGGAATTTTTACAGTCTTTCCTATCATTTCAGACTTCGTTCTAGAACTTTTTTCAGCTTTCAGTATGAAGTGAAAAACATAATTCAATACCCATAAATCCCTCTTGGCTGAATGACCAAGCTGGGGGGCTTCACCACTGACAGTGAATGATGAGCAAAATCCAATTTTCGTGGAGGTGGTGTTGCAAACTCGATGCTGCGGGTCAACAAGCTCCTGGATTCTCTGGCCACTGCTCTTTTTTGTTAAATGCTGGATTTAACCAAAGGCTACTGGTAGATTCCATTCACTCCAGAGTCTATGGAAAATGCCTTATTCACTCTGTTCAGGTTGTTCAGTGGCCCGGCCAACGTTCACCTTTGTGGAACTTGAGCTGCATATGCATCATGCTTATGCTATAGACTACTTGGATGGAATTATCATCCACAGGAGCAGCGTGTCAAAGTATGTGCAGTCGACCCCAAGACTGCAGTCACTAAAAGCTTTTCTGTGAAATTATCACATTTACTAGGTAAGCAAAAGCAACACCAATTATGTCATAAGATGCATGTCAAGGACTCTGTTTTTATGTCCATACTGTTGTGCTAACAAGGCACTTGTATCACTCTTAATAGCTTTTTAAGCCTAGTCTGTTTGGAGATAACGTAATCATAACTCCAAGGAACAATGTCATCTGTGATTATCGATATATTTTCCCTGTTGAAGACAGTTATTGTGGTTGGACTCTGGAACATACAATATCGCCTATCACTGGATTTGTAATGAATTGCTATCAGGGTTAGGGTTAGGGTTATGCTTTCATTACTCATTTGAATTTTTCCCATGGGGGATGAATAAAGGTACATCTTACTCCATAAGCAACATTATTGATTTATTTTTTATCTTTATTTTTCAAGCATTTTTCATTAAAACCTGCTTGAATTTATAATCATCATTAACAACACACGTTTATGTTCATTTGTTACGAAAGGTTACATTTTTATCACTGTTCACAAAAATTTGAGCATGCTTAACTAAACACATAGTTTTTAGGGCATTCATGCACAATACTGGCCATAAGTGTGTGAAAATCTTATATTAAAACAGCACATGTTTTCGGTACCTTGGAATGAGCCTACATGTGGAGAAGGTCCTTTTCCACAGAGTTTTCTCACCCAACTTTTTGATAAATGGAGGCTCATGCATTAGCACAAGGAGCAGCATTGAACAAAAAAGCAATTGCCATCATCAAATTAACAAAAATATGAAGAGGCAAAACAAATCTTGGACATATGACGACAGACAACATGGATAAACACTAATGTGGATTTTCCCAAATGATAATTGGTGATGAGGTACCAAGCTTGGGGAGTAACAGAATACATACATGCTGACAATAAAATGAGAAAAGTTAACTGTGACTATCAGGTAAAGCTATGGAAGTGTTTATGTAATTACATTACAGATGCAGTCGGTAAAAAAGGGGAGTGCTAACAGAATTTAATTTTAAAATAAAGAGTGTCATTCCATGCCATAACTATTCACCTGCTCACACATTCATCTCTCACACAACATCACTCTGGTCTTGGGTGGAATCAAATACACAAATAAAAGTTATCCTATTGGTATATATTGTCTCGTCTTTATTTGCATATGTTTAGTGTTGAGGTAATCCAAAAGTAACAGAGAGTAATCAATTTAGATTACTTATTTTTTATTACTATTTTATATTATATTCCAAATTCTTTAACAGGTAATTGCCCAACAATTAACCCAATTAACCCAACAATGCTATTGTTGGGTTTTTGAGGGAGAATCAGTCCAAGGGTTTTTATTTAATAGACTGTAGTAAGCAATAATTGAGGTGGGCAGGTAGGCTGAGCAGCATGGACTGGAGAAAATTTCCTGGTGGGCCTGAGACACTGAGAGCAGAGCAGATAGACACTGGAGAATCTGAACGCGGAGGAGGAAAAACACAAGCATGAGCTGTTGTACAATCTCAGGAAAAACACGGTGGCAAAAACACTAGAAAACGTAGTGACAAATTTAACTGCATATCTCTGTTGCAGCAGACAGAGACACACGCAGGGAGGGAGGTGAACGAGGATGGGGGGGGGGGGGGGGGGGGGGGACAAAAACACACAAAATCCCCAACTGCTACAGAAAGCACCATGACAACCCTCCCAACCCAGTGAGTGACAAAGGCTTTCAGAGTGATGCCAAAGTTGCATGGTTTCTGCTGCACATGTAATCAGACTACCAACACATTTTTTGTTTGATAGCTTTAGAACATGGCAAACACAAGCAACCCTGTTTTCTGTGTCATCGATAAATAATATGTAATTTCTCTTATCGTACTTAAATGTCAATTTTACAGTGTTTGTTTTTGATTGGCCCTAGGTGAGATAACTCTAACCCCTGCTAAAATATGATTGGCAATATAAGTTTAACAATAAACAAAAAAGCCACCACACTGCTGGTATAGTAACATCTACAGTCTTACAGACACTTGGCATAAATCGTCCCAGTCTGTATGTTTCCATGCCCAAAATCATAGTTGATCTGATAGCTGTTGCACGATTCTATACGTAATTGGGCATGTTTGTCCATGCAAGCCAACACTCCCCATGATGTAAAAGAACGTGAGGGTTGGCTTGCATGAACAAACATTGACAAAAACTGTATAATTTGCTGTTCTTATCTATTGCGCTAATATCTACCCTTTGTCATTATATTCACATAAGTGATGATTACTAAACAAAAAATAATTGTGTTCATATTTTGTAAGAGTACTAATAGTCATTCCAACAGTACTGCAATATCGATATTAATGAATTTGCTAAAAAATATCCTGATATTTGATTTTGTCAATATCGGCAAGCCCAATTCAAGTGTATCTATATTTTCTTATAACCTATTAAAATGATCAATAATTATGAATAGCAACAGAAATGGAAATTGTATTCTGATATTGCCATATTGCCAGCCCAACATTAGGTTTGATGCTTTGATGATGTAAATTCAGCTCTGTTAGTACTTGTAGTAGCCTACTGTATGAGCCAAGGAAGGCAACTCAAAGTTCAGATATGAATGCTTCGGTCTGTCCTGGGGGATCAGGGAACTTTGCCAAATGACTGCAAACAGAAACTGTGATGACAAGCAGGTTTCTGTGGCCTGAAGAGCCATGCTGCCAATATATGAAATGCCTATAAGCTGCAAAACAGTATATGTCCATTTGTGGATACTAATTTATCTCCTGCCGTCATATCAAAGCCCTGTTACTGGGATAGGGAACATTTCCATTACATAAGAACCATATGGGATTGTAATGACAGTTTCAGCTAGCTATTAGTCAAGCCCTCCGATTAATATTTTGATTGTAAACCACATGAATATATGTGCAAATTGTCTTAATGGTATTTCCTTGGAAGGGACTTGGAAGTGGAATAAGGCCCTTCGAGGTGTGCATTATCAGGAATTAATGGACTTTCTGGAGGCGATGGTTCAGGCCAGGCTCCATTAATTCCTGATAATGAACACATCAGGCATATATCATATAACATATATCATGTTTAAAAACTGCTGCTATTGCTACTGTTCCCGTATTCTGCCCAAATATCGATATTCAGGCTAACGGTGTGTGGACGCCGGGTGCCATGCATTTGCTTATTGATGTAACCAAGCAGACAAACTACTTTTTTTAATGTGGACATGACTGATATGATATTTTTACCAAAGGTGGTCTTCTTCGGGTCTAAGTAAAGAGGTGAAAAGACATACAGTGATGAAAACATCACAGGCACAGCATTATCTCCTAATTCACCTAAACAGGTCCTTCATCCACATCTGTAGTCTTAAGGTCTTCATGATTGGACTGACATGGATATGGAGGCTGTGATGGGAATTGATACATCATACTGGAATGATTGAACCTTCAGGACATGTGAACACTATATTTACATGTTGACATAACAGACACAGTCCGTTATACACATGATTTGCTGATTTATTATGTTTTTTATAACGTTTTATAATAATGGTATATTTTGTGGTCATACTTGAGAGATTCAGACTGGGAATATTGTCCTGGTGTAAATGTCGCAGATTATCTACTCAGGAAATCGGACTTGGGTAAAAGACATAAGTGTCCCAAGTGTTATATTTGTTTTTTATGTCTCTCACTACTCAGGTAATTCTTTTAGTTAGTTCTTTTGTATTCAAGTAGTTATTTTAATGACTATCTTTAGTAAGTCTCCAGTAACTGTTGATGAAAAGAAGCAGAACTTTGGTATGTGAGTACAATTTTTGGCTACTCTATCCACCTCTGCTGAAGCCAATGGGGAAAAAATGTAATTTATATCAATATAAGGCCTTCAGTGCCTTTCTTTGCTCTTCTTTTAATGAAGAAATTGTGTCCAGTTCTGAAAAGATTGCTGCCATAGCAGCAACCACTTCTTAGAGGGCCGACATTGTTTACAAGCTAGCAGATGCCTCTCACCCATAGCTGCAGCCTTTATTTTCTCAAAGAATGCTGATTGGTCCAATATTTTTTTGACAGGCCACAATTGAATAACTTGACATAATTTGGTAGTATAGATTTGCAAGATTATATAGTGTATGATCTTGTAAGAACCACAAGCTCACAGGTAAATATTAACTTTGTTTAACAAGCAGATAACAGGTATATTTGTGAAGAAATTTCACTCCATTTTAACATGTACGAAACACCATGTCACATTCCTTCATACTAATATGCCTAACCTGCTGCCAACAGAGAGATGATTAACACCCGCAGCTGACAGCTTTCATGTAAACAATGTTCTCTTCTCTCACACAAAACACCTTTTTGTAGTGAGCATGGACATGATAACTAGAGCTATTTATACTGTTCTCAAAACTTCTGATTTTATCTGTTGCAGTTTCTAAAGGGCTCTTGAACTTTCAGTGTTTGTTGAGATGAAAAATGGCAGAGTGCTGTGCCATGTTTGAGGTCTTCCTCAAGGTCTGCACTGGCTGTTTTTCAATTTGTCAATCTTGGCATCTTTATACACTATCTGAGCCCAAAACGTCAAATGTTGTTTGAAAAGTTACTTCCTCTGTTAGACCTTCATAAATTTTGTACCTTTTAGAGGGGAAACAAGAAGAGCATAAAGGACAAGCACAGCCCCCTGCTCGTTTAAGGGGCTTAATTTATTTCTGTTTCCATGGTAACTATCTCCTTGGTCTTTGCTAAAGCAGTTGCCTGACAGAGGTCCATTAGTAACTGTATCTTGTGCCTGTTAAGGAAATGTATGTGCATCAGTGCATACAGGCCAGTAGTCTAAACAGGGCATCTGTCAGATTGTCATTTTGCCACCTTTAAGTTATGGCTTTAAGTTTCCTCAGACAGAGGCCTAATTCACATGAAAAATGACTTCTCTTCAGGCTGGGGGAAACCTTTGCGTAAGTGATGAGAAGTCTGTTCAGTTTCAAAACTAGATGTCTGAAAGCTAAGTAAAACTTAGATTGTCCATGATATAGTAAACACGTAAAGTAATATTAAAGAAGTGAAAATGGGTTTTATGTCCACAGTTCTGTATCCAAAATGTCATGTCTCAACAAGACCAATTCAATGGATCTGAATTGACAAGTTGAACATATTTGGTTGACTAAAAGGCTCCTACAGATCACATCTAAGGGAGGAAAGTCCTAAGCATTAGGGACTACATCAACAAACCAACTGGCAACTGTATTATGTGCATCTTGTAAGAACCAAATTCAATTTGAGGTCAAATATTATTTGTCATTATTTGCAGGTTGATATTTACTGATATGTGGGTTTCTATTTTTATTAACTTTTTTTTATGTATTCCTTATCTGTTACTCTAAGACATACACTAGTCCCTTTAGGACAGATTGTTGACACTTAAGGGCACTTTCCCAACCCTGTTGTGGACCATGCAAATTGAGTTGTGGATTAATATTGTTGACTTTTGTCCCGAGATATACAGCAATATTCTATTTTTATTTTTCTTTTTTTACCAACTGTATTATGTATCAGACCAGTTAAACCTTTCTTTGGCTTTCGTCTCAAATCGGAGTACAGTCAAACTTCTTTTCTCGAAAAGTTACTCAGGTAGAACTAAAGGTAGTCATTAAAATAATAATAAGAGTAACTTAAAATAATCAATAAAAACATAAAGAAAATGTTTGTTTTTTGTGATGTTTCATCATTGTATATTAATAACATGTAACTCAGGTGACAGGTCCTTCCTCTCTCTGTCAGTCAGTTTAAAATCTCGCGGGGTTAGGCCGGTTCTCGCGTGGTCCATCTGGGCCAATCACGGTGACGCTGTTCTGTGATGTCACGGGGTCACGTGGAGTGGCGCGACCAACCGCGTTTAAGTATAGAGCCTGGTGTTCAGTCTCGGTAAGAGCGGTGGGGAAGCTGCGGGAGAGACGAGCTACAGGGCGGATTAAACTATATTTTCCCGCTGCTTTCTCATTGTTATGTTGGCCGACTGTTAAGCAGTCTGTTAACTTATAGGAGCCTCTTGCCGGGCCGATATTTGCCGTGCGGAAATCCGCAACGAGCGAGCCTGTAACTTGCACGGAGACTGGTGAGTTCAGTTGTTTGTAGCATTAGCATTAGCCTAGCCAACGCCATTCATTTCAATAGACGTGGTTAGCGCTTGGTTGCTAAACTTGCCTGGTTTCTCCAAAAATTAAAGCTGAGGGTCCTGCAATGAATGAATTGTGCAAAAGATTGCTTTTGCTGCAACGGAAATGAATGTGTTTTGAATTATGGCATTTGTAACGTAATGGATGTATTTTTTTTTTAAGTTTTTGAATCATGACATTGGGATTTGTATTGATATCGTGATTGAAACACAATTGCTATATGATATTGTAAATATGGCTTATGATTAACAAAAGATGTTGTTTATTCTTCTATTGCTGAATCATGAACATCTGAAGAAATGTTCTTTAGTTCTAGTTATAGAGCTTTGGTTGAATTGTGTGCGCACTGGATTAATATTTATTGATGTATAGTGTGACTTATGGAACTATGGTCCTGTTCTCCAGGCCAGGTTCTGGATGGATTACCCTCCCCCTTCTGCCAGGTGGGTAGGCAGCTCCCTGTAGCCCACAATGAACTTTCACCCCACTCGCTGCCCCTTGCCCTCCACACACACACACACACACACACACTCTGCCCCACACACTCTCTCACCCATACTTCCCCCTGGACTCAATTTTAACCCAGACGTGGGTTCTTCATGAACTGTGGGTGGGCAGCCGGGTTGTGAACTATGTTCAGTGAGCAGACCATTTGGGTTTTTTGTCTTGTCTGAAGTGTCATTGCCTACATATGATTGAACGAGCAGCTACAAGAGTCATTTGGACTGGCCATCCAAAATAAGTATTCAGAAATTGTCCACTGTACACATTTAGCACTTTACCTGTTGTTGTTTGGCTTGTTGTGGGTGTCAATGCATTTTCCTAAAAGCAAACCTCAGTCTCTCATTGACTCCCTCCCAGCTCGTAGCCTGATCTTCTGGTCGTGGGTCTATTTTGATGCTGTGTTGTGGTTATTAGTCCTAGCCTCAAGCTAACTTGTTGTGGGTGCTACAAACAGCTTTGTTCACTTCTTTACATCAACCTGGAAAAAACCCTGTGGTTAAAACATATCAGTCATGTCAACGTGTATTAAGTAATTTGTCTTTTCATCAGGTCACACCAATAAGCATAGTCACTGGTTATGATGGTTATGATATACTGACTTCATACTACTGCAGCCCACTGCACTGGGTGCTGTTAATTCAACCATGAGTATTAGCAGCTAGTGCAATTTGAAAGTTGTGTCTGTGATATGATTGATAAACAGAGCACCAACAGACCTAGGACCAGCTGATCTCATGGTTCTTAACGGAATGTGCATGAATGCATAAAGTAACAAATAAAAGTAGCAGCCATTGTATCCATATGTAGTGTGTTACTACACTCTAGAAACTCCTGGGTTATTTCTTCAACCCAATTTCTGGGTTATTTGTGTTGGGTTCAAATTATGGGTTATTTTTTCAGAGTAACCATTTTCTGGGTTATAGGGATAACATTTTGACCCTATTCCTGGGTTGTTTGGGTTTCTGGGTTATTAACTGCTCATGAGCAGGTTGTTTATGTCTAAGTTATGGTGTACCACCCCTGTTATTATGAAACTTTAAGTTAAATCTGAATCTTGCTAACTCCAAATCCTGCTTCAGACTACGAACCTCAAATCCTTGATCAGTTCAGGTTTTTTAAAACTGCCCTCTGCACTCAGGCTTCTCTCTAAAGCCACTCCCCCCAAACCATGAACATGCACTGTCAAACAACTATTAGATACTGCTGATGGAGACTGAGTCCTCACATGCATTATTAGTGCATCATTTTTATCAAAACATCTAAATACAAGTAGCAACCTCATGTTTAATTTACCTGTTAGTAAACACCTAATATTATCATATTGAATATGAACAACAAACATAGCCAATGCTCGTACTGATAGCTGTCAAGCTAGCTTTGTTAGCATTCAGATGTTTTGAAAGTGTATTTTGACATTGTAACTGGCTATGGTAACTTTAGATATCACAAAGCCAAAACATAAAGATTAGTGGTGGGTCTGCTACATGTTTTTTTCTGTTCCCTCAGTGATTCACAGACGAACATGAACATTGTATTGGAGTCATGACGATACAATGTTTTGCATGCCACGAGTGTGCGACATGTCAAGGAGCAGTTTCTTTTCTTACAAAAGATGACATACATCAAGTACAGTGATCGTAAGGCTCAAAGGATTGCACATGAGCAGTTATCAAAAGTAGAACATGTGTTTTTTTTTACCATACAAACAGTATTTGTACCGTATATTGACCAAACATGTAACATGTAAATGCCCTAATCAGAATCACATTTTTTGTGTTTTGGTGCATAACAATAAACACAGTAAGTAAAAAAAATGCAAAGAAGGACGGTCAAGCTCATATCCATAAAAATATCTAATTATGTTGCTCATCTGTTGCTTTACAGGCCAGAATTCAAGGACTATGTTTAGAGCAATCACATCAAGTGCTGAACTCTTCTGTATTTAATTCTTATTTTGCCTTATATCAAAATCTTTTGTATAAAAAGTCTTGAAAATGATGAACAGCATGAGCGGCATGAGCAGTCCTGAAGCCTGACTGATTGGGGTCAAAGAGGTTGTTTTGTGAGAGATAGGAGGACAGTTGGTTGTAGACGGTGTGTTCCAGCACAGCAAATTGAGAAGAGTTGAATTCTTGGTGTTAAACTAGGCATACACTAGTAGAGTTAATTATACTCTGGATAGAGTTAATCCATTATAATTAACTCTGTCGTTAAATAGTTGTTGTCAAAACCAAGTGTAAATGTTTAAATCAAGGGCGTAACCATGGTATAGATATTGGGGGGGGTCCAAATGAGAGCCCCTCCCCTGATTTTTTTTTTTAAAGTACATTTCCTACAATTCTATGATATTTTATATATAAATATTTGCACATTTAGAAGTTTTGAGGTCAACATTGACCATTTGAATTCACATGTAAAGGGTAGGGATAGCTAGATAGATAGATAGATAATCTATCTATCTATCTATCTATCTATCCATCTATCTATCTATCTATCTATCTGTGATTTTGTTATCGGGGTTTAAATGTATAATGACCCAGGGTTACCAATAGTGACAGATCTGCCAACCAATCATTGATGATTGCTTTTGCTTGGTTAAAAGTAGTGGTTTGATCTAATACTGAGTGAGGACATTCAAGCCAGGCCACATGTTCTCTGGCTAGGCGTGTTTTCCGTGCTATTCATATGAAAATTGAAGCAATTAGCACCTCCGGGAGCTCCACATACGTCATGGTTCGTTTCCGTCAATTTGTGGCACAAACGAACATGGCGTTCACAGGCTGTAAATTGACATTAACTGCCAAAAATGAATCTGAAATTATCTGAAATTAGGTCAAAAATGCCCACATTATAAGAATCAGTATCTGCAATCACTACTACTTTATATTTGATATGTGTGCATGCATACAGGAACACTACTATGATCCTCAGGCCAACACTGGCTATCTTGCATGAAGACTCAAGACAGTACGAGGCAACACCCATGATGCCTTCCATGAGTGTTCCAGGCCTGATTTCCAGGACAGTCAGACAACCCAACGAGAATCTCTTTTAACTGGTGATCAGCTCCTCGGTGAGGAGTGCAGGGAGGCTCTCTCCATAATGAGACACTCAATGGACACGTCTGTGGTTAGAGAGAAGATGAGAGCCACCTTTGACTACAGACAGAAGATTGTTATTTTTATTATAAATTATTTGAAGATAATTTATAATTTAGAGATTATTTTTATTATACATTATTTGAAGATAATTTATAATAAAGAGATTAATATTTTTATTATACATTATTTGAAGATAATTTATAATAAAGAGATTATTATTTTTATTATAATTTATTTGAAAACTGACTCCTTCTAATGCAAAGTGCATTTTAGTAAGCTGTATATGGACATTTTTCCATTGTGTTCAGGGACCATGTATCTGAAAGGTTTCTTGCGAGGTGGTCGTCAGATTTCAAGCACAGAATCATCACAGAATGCCAGAGTCTTCCCTCAAGTCCTTATACTGATGAGCTGCTGGCTGCCTCTGATCTTGAGGTTGAGAATGACTATGGTAAAAATAAAAGTTTTTCTGTATCCAACATACAATCTGTTGTCCATTTCAATCATTTAAATATGCAACAGCCATCCAACACTAAATTTGTGGTCCTGAAATAAGTTGATCTCTGTTGTTATTTTAATAATGACGAATATGAATTGAGTTTTGTCATTCAAAAAAAACAATCATTTTAATTAAATGGTAAGTGGTATCTGTAGTTAGCAAGAAATAATGTTTTGCAATGCTTTTGTTGTCTGCTCTCCTGTTCCTGTTACATCTCCTGCCCCCTAAATCAAAAGGCCAGAAAAAAACTCCCAAGATGAGCTCAGCACATGCAGCCAATCATGTTGTCAGATTCATTAAGGTATGCACCATCAGCTTTTTGTACCACTGTGTAAGAAGTGTGAGGTGCAGATTGGACCGTAAGAATAATTCTTGCTGTGTATCTAGTATGTTAAGCTAAGTATATGCATAATGTGTCATTCACTATATTCCTGGATAAAGTTGATGCAAGGCAGCCTTTCCCCCTTTGCATCGGAGAGCAAAAGAAGAAAATCGCAAGGTTCTTCATTGTTGTGGACCAGAAAGCTATCCCATGCAACTCTCACACATCAGCGGCTGCTTCTGATGTGCTGTTCAAGACTAACTGTCTTCAGCCTCTCCTATAATGAAGCACTTTCTGCATTCTACACTTTCATCCAAACAACGATGTACAGCATCGATGTTGGAACCACAAAGGAAACTAAAGACTGTTCATAAGAACCGTGATGAACTGGTCGATACTAACCAGGAAGTGGCCACACAAAGACATTTTGAGTTTGAATCTTTAAGTGACCAGCCAACAATTTCTGCTGCATCCATGTTACAGGTTCCCCCTGTAATTACACAGAACTCACTTGAAAGAATGTACAGCTCAGTTGTTTCACACTCTGGTTGTTCTCAAAGCACTATCCAAACAATAGTTTGTAGATGGAGGAAGTCATTAGTGATTAGTGAAATTTATAAGAAAGTAGAGCACTGTTTAAATCAATTAGACAATCCCTTTTCAAAATTTAACACACAGATGGAGAGACAAAAATCTGATGATGAAAAATGGGAAATAGTTGAGCCTAAAGAATTTGTCCTTGGTGTGAGAATGGATACACATAGAAAAGAACTACAGGTGTATATAGTCAGATTCCTGTAGGACAAGTGCATGTATGTACCCATTTAGGTACCATGTAGGTACACTGAAATCCATTTTCAAAAACAGTGAGATAAGAGACCAGGGCCACCAGAACTCCAAGCACTGGCCAGGTGGGGCCAGTGAAAAATAATGCCTTGAAAATAGATAACAAGGAAAAAATGTTATAAATCTAATTTCACGTCAATTCCCTGTAGTTTGAAATGATTTCTGTGAAATCGTCTCGGGAGCTAATTACCGCTAATAGTGTTAGGAGATCCAGACCCGATCAAAGACAGACACATCTACTGTGTGTGCGCAGCAACGCTGTGCCCTGAGACGTCAGCACACCACCTGCAAGCAGCTGCAGCGTGCACAGCTCGCTCGCTCCTGCGGAACGTGTGCCGCCCGCCCACTGCTGCTGATTGACGGTTGTCACTAGAGTCGATAAGAACCTTTTTTTTCTGTACCATGAAACTTTGCCCTCAGCGCGCGTCGTGTCGAGTTCTGTTGGGACCGATGCGGACGTTACACGCGGGCCAGAGCACGCGCTGGGTGTCGGTGCGGCTACAGTCCAGCTCGCGGTACGTCCTCGCGCCGCTCCAGCTGCTCGGTGTGTAGACATTAATACATCCATGGCTTGGAGCAGAGGAAAAAACAAACATGTGGAAACACAAAATAGAGCTGAAAAATGAAACAATGATTAGTTTTGCATCAGTCTGTGGAAGCAGCCTTAAAGTGAATGAATGAGAACAACAGCTCCATCGTATAACTACTGGAAGATAAAAGTAATGACTACATGACTTCCCGTTTGTGTTGAATCATATTTACCATTTTAACTCTGTTTTTTACTTCATTGTTAAAGCACAGTGGAGCTTAAATAAAAGTTTGATGTGAAATTGTGTGTGTTCTTTATTAAATAAAGTGGCCTAATGAATTTTTTTTTTCTTAAATCATGGTATCGAATAAGTATCAAGACTCATGGAAATTTACGAGTATTGGTATCATAGAAAGTTCCAGCCTTGATGGCTAGACCACAGGAATTGGCTGGGATATGTTCTTTTTCGTTTTTATGGGGATCGATACCTGACATTATCCTGGGCCAGTAGTTAGAATGGCCCGCAGGGCAAATTTCCCTTATTGTCTAACTCTGGCCTCTAATTGGCAATTTGAAAATGTTAGAAACTGAAGGAATCCAACTTGTGGGCGGCTGTAGCTCAGCGGGCAGAGCAGGTCGACTAGTGATCAGAAGGTCACTGGTTCAAATCCCAGCTCCGGGCAGCGCTGGGCTGCATGTCGAAGTGTCCTTGAGCGAGATACTGAACCCCACATTGCTCATCAGTGAGGGCCCTGCGATGAACTGGCGACTTATCCAGGGAGTACCCTGCCCTCGCCCTGAGACAAGGCTGGGATTGGCTCCAGCAGCAACACCCCGTGACCCCATGGAAAGGGATAAGCGGTTGGGACAATGACATGACATGACAGGAATCCAACTTCCATTTACTGATGAACGAGTGTCTGGCTTTGTATATCAAGTCACAGGAGATAATCTTGCTTTAAATAGTCTGCTCGGCTTTGTTGAATCTTTCAGTGCAACATACTTTTGTAGGTTCTGTCTGACAAATAAGGAAGAAATTCAGTCTGGTTTTTTTCTGAGGATAATCCAGGACTTTGTGCTCCAGAGAGCTTCATGTTGAACATTGTAATGCACTAAGTGAAGATCCTGCTCTACCTACTGTTTATGGTGTTAAAAAAAACTTGTGTGCTTGATTCATTACAGTATTTGCAGTGTACTGATTATTTTGCAGTTGCTATAATGCATGATTTGTTGGAGGGTGTCATACAGTATGAGCTCAAGCTGTTTTTCCTGTACCTGCATAAAAATGGTTACATCTCTATGAACATGATAGGATACAGAGTTTTAATTATGGACACATGGAATGTAAAAACAAACCGAGTCACTTAAAAATTGAGGACAACTTAAACTTGGGTTTAAATGCAATCTAGTCATGGTGTATTCTACGCAATACCCCACTTATTTTTGGTGATGTGGTTGAAAGGGACAATAATCCCTGGAATTCATTGCTCCTCTACATTACAGATACAGATTGTTGATAAAGTCTTCTCCCCTATCCTCACTGATGGGATGATATGTTACCTAAAACATTCCCTCTGTGACCACCATAACATGTTCAAAACTTTGTTCCATGATAAGAAATTGATTCCCAAACACCACTTAAGGATACATTATCCAAGGATTATAAAGAAATTGGCCCTCTTCTTACACATATGTGGTCTATGCCATTTGAAGCAAAACACAACTTTTTTTTGAAGAAGTCTGTAAAAAATTGTAAAAACCTTACTAAATCTCTAGTAAAGCAATGCCAGAGTCAACTGGCATTTTACTATGAAAATTATTATTTTAAGCGGTTTGAGATTGGTCCTTTAAAAATTAAAAGCAATGATAGCTTGGAAGGTGGAGAATTACTCTGTCATACATTATAATTAGATCCATGTTTAGATTTTTCAACTACATGTTGGGTAAGAAATTATGGCACAGAGTACCAGGGTGACTTGTTGGTATGCACTGGAACATCCCGTGATGACCTACCTGTATTTAAGAAAATCTGTAATATCATGGAAGCATGGAAGGGGCTCTCCAGCTTTTAAATCCTGTGACATACTGGATTGAGCCATAGCACATTGTTTGTGTACTCAAAGTTTACTGAGAAGGTCTTTGAACAACTTTTAGTAAACTCTGTGGACACGGACAATGTTCTCAATGCTCGTGTTCATGTGTAGAGACCCTGGTGATACTACGAGCAAAGTTTCATGTTGTGTCGAGCCTTCTTAGTGTTTTAAAAATAGCGATTTTGATGCTATCGTAAAAGTGGCCGTAGCACTCCCACTGAAAATTAGCTTGCCCAAAAATGACACTACAGTAAATCTTAAAAGTGCCTCTTTTGTCGTAATTATGATTTCACACAAAGGTTTGACTCATTTTCAATCACAAATAAAGCCTCGGTTGCTTTTTGGTGAGAGTTTCACTTTAAGAAATGCAACAATAATTGTTGGTTGTATTTTGTAATATTATTGTTATTACTATTGTTGTTGTTTTGCTGCCCACTGCTATTATAGCTGATGTATTGCTGTGACACAGCTATGCATGCAGATGCGTCAGTCAAGCATCAGAGATAAGTTCTCTCTACGAAGCCTTACTGGGATAGTAGAACTGACGAGGTGCGATGTCTCATAACATCCCAGATCCAGCCATTGAACTTAATGAACTTGAGGGACGTCAACACCAACATTACAAAAGATATGTGGCAGCCGAATCAAAATGTCACAGGCTGCAAAAGCAGGGGCGCCCCCATCATGTGCGATGCCATGCTGCCGGACAAGAAGAACACAATTTATCATTTTATGCTCAAGTTTATCTCCCTAACAAAGACTCAGCTGTGAAGTCTACTTTGCTTCCAGCATACCGGCACTGTCATAAACCACAGAGAGACAAAATCCTGCAGAGTGAATATAAATTAGGCTGCTGGTCCAGATCATATTCCTGTCTAAAATGTGTTCCGATCAGCTAGCTGATGTTACGCCGCCCTGTGCACATCGAAGACGCTTTCAGATCCAACAGATCCACAGAGGATGCCTTATCTACTGCCCTTTACTCAGTCTTCACACAACTGGAGAATAAGAACAGCAACATCAGGAAGCTGTTGACAGCTCAGGACTCAACACAATCTCACTCATGAAGCTAAACAAGAAAACTAAACACTCTGGGCTTGAACATGACGCTCTGCAACTGGATATTGGACTTCCTCACGAGCAGACCCCAAAGAGTTTGGATTGGCAGCCACACATCTTTTAGATTAGTGCTCTACACTAGAGCCCCCCAGAGCCGTGTGGTCACATCCATGTCTGTACTCCCAGATATCAGGAGAAGCCTGTTGACACCACATTCATCGAGCCTTGTTAGGAATAACAACGAGAGTTCATATCGGAAGGAAATCAACATCAGCACAATGGCAGAATTGGCAGAGTAAAAAAGAAATCCTGAAGCTCACAAAATTCAAATGTGGTGGAAATTTAAGTGTATAATAGGTTTGTGGCAATTGATTTGGCTCGCTGGTGCCCCTTAAGCTCAGCCCCTGGGAATACTTTCACTTACACGTGTGAAAATTGCACTAAACTTAACACATTTGATAAAAGTCCCAGCCTGAACACATTTATGCAAATTCTCAGTTACAGTCAAAGCACTTCTTAGTGACTGCAGAAAATGTCATTTTTAAACACTGTGGTTCCCCTCCTAGCCAGATTACCACGTCCAGCTCAAATATGGTCAGAAAACTCTTAAGACCTTTATGATGTTGTACTGTTAAGATTGTGAGCTTTCATTGAGGGGCGTTGCCATGGAGGGGCTGTGAAAGACAGTGTGTCATTGCGATATAGAAAATTGTTCGAGCTCTCCTGAACATGTTCAACTCCACTCCAAACTCCACACCTGAACATGCTGTTATGCCAATATACAAGTATAGTCACAGCGCCTGGTGGCAACAGGAATCGAGACATTTCTCTACTTCCAGGAACTCTTAAAATGCAAGAATTATTCTTCCTTTCTTTCCCCCGAATAAATTGCTATTTTGAGCGCCTTATCACAAACTTGAAATTTTGCACCGAAATTAAATTGTGGTGCAAAACGCAGCCTGGGAATGCTTTCATACATGTGTGAGATGTAGTACACATGTGCATCACACATGTTGGTGCCATGACCTAAACCCAACAGGAAACTGGTCATTTTGAATTTTTGTGCCCATTAATGGTGATTATTAATTGTTCTTTTTGTTATCATCATTAGCAGTAGTAGTAGCAGAAATAATACTAGCAGTATTTACTATCATACATCTTTGACCTTAGTATTTATACTGCATAACTGCTGCACTGCACTGGCTGGGGTGGAAGAGGGAATAAGAAGAGGTGGAAAAAAAATATATATTCCTACGTGATCAAGGGGGGCAGATGTGGGGCAACGTCGACTTTAAATAAAAGATGCTGCATGTGCTTGTGTAACATAAATTATCCTAATAATGGCATTTCTGTATATGTTATTTACATCCTTACCCGTAAACTAAAGCACTAGCATTAGAAATGAAATACATTTAAATACATCTGAATTAAAAAGAAAAAAATCGCACCCCTGCCAACAACGCCCTGCCTGCCCGTGGCTCATAATCTATGTCGCTCCTTGTTTACTGTCATTCCCCTGCTGGGGCTCAACCTTCCAGCTGCTCTCAATCAAACACAGACAGTGATACACCCCTAAAGCCACAGAGGGCAAAAAGAGCATTTGTGTTACATTTTCTTTTCTTTTTAATAACAATGAAAGATTAACATTTTTTGGGACAAAACATTTCAGTTGGAATTTAAGTAAATACCATAAACTACTGTGAAACTGATGTCGATTTATCATGGAGGAGATCAAGTAAGTTAAAGGATTATACCTCTCTACAAGGACAGATGCTCAGTTTGATCAAGGCATACTGCACAGGCTTATCAGTGTTTCAGTCCGGGAAGTGATGAGCTTCATGTCATACAGCAGATCTGGAATCAGCCTTTGTCTGATTTGTGATTCTAGCATGGCCATGTGATTTGGTGAGAGGGCATGAAGTTTGAAAAACATGTACAAGCACTCATGTGGCCCACATTGCAAACAAACACCCATACAACATTAATTAGTACTCTATGAGTATGAGTTAATGAGCAACTCTGAGATAAAGAGCACAGCCACACTTCAGAATAATGGCTGCTGCTTGCAGCAACAAATTCAAAGCAGAGGATTTAGCCAACACACATGCAATGGCTTGAATACATTTGAATTAGGCTTAATAACCACTTAAATTGTTATAAGGAGGATGGAAATATTAAATACTAAATTGATATTGCAAACTACTGCAAAACGTCATTTGGAGCTCCAGACCAATGTAAACAGAAACGAGACCACAGCTGGCTTTCCATTTGGTGAGCAAAATAAATAAAAGGAATATTACAATAATTTTCAGTGTATTACAGCTCCTTATTTACAGAAAGCTAACACAGTCCGGAGCTCGAAGAAAACGTTAAACTCCTCTTGAACTCTCAGTCAAATGGTAATTGTGTTTTACAAACACAAAATCATATTAAATTAAACGTATCAATTATTCATACCCCAGAACTATGATCCATATATCTTGCTAGACATCCGTCACAGGCAGAACAACTGTTTACAAATGTTAAACAATAATAAATTACAATTAAACAATTAAATTATTATGTTACAATAATAAATTATCTGCAGCCCTATGCAGCATTAGACCACCAGATGAGCGAAATGAACAGGAGGTCCAATATTTTTCCGTGAGTAAGACTATCACTGTGTTTAAAGCATGATGACTGCACGTCTCCCCGCTCAGAGCTTCCTGGATGTGACGGGCTGGAGGAGGTGCGATCTGCAGCAGGTCGGCCGGCGCGCAGCTCGACCTTCAGCCCCGAGGATGACGCACTTTGACAGGCAGCTCTGACACGGTATCACCCTCCGACTGCACAGCTGATATAAAGGCCATTTACTGCGCCGCGATTCAACACATTCAATACATTTCCATTCAAAATTGATTCAACAAAATGACAGAAGAATGTGTCCCTCCCTGTCGTAGGCCTGCTCCTCAAAACGGTCACATATTGATCTTGCTCGTGCTATCCATGGCGCTTTGGAGGCGTTGTTTTGCTTCCATCTGACTTCTCTGATCAGATTAGAAACTGGATATAATCCTCGCTCACAGAGCGATTTTCAATATGACTAAAGTATATTCTATTGGGCGAATTTGACAGATGTCTAAACCTTGTCAATCTGAGCCGCGTGATGCTCGGACTGCTGTTAGAGCTCACAGTGTGGATGTGATCCACAGACAACATGTTCACACACGAGCACGGTAAATTCGGGTCATAGCCTACATTTCCCCCTCCGTCACAAGGCCTATATGAAACGCTATGTTAGGATGTAATCATAATAACTATTTTAAAAAGGCCTTACGAATAAAGGAAAATTCTGATACACATTTACAAATCAAAATTAATGATATACGTCAATTTAAAACATGTTCATAACTTATAAATTATTAATCAGCAATCTAATAATATTTAAACAAACTGCAATGCCTTTGAAATCCTACACACATTACTGAACGGCTTATGTGTCGCACGAGTGTATTCTCTTGCCCATAATAATTTACCATTATAACAGCACATATGTTCACCGTGTTCTCATATTTCTGTCATCATCATCATCATCATCATCATCATCATCATCTCTCTCTCTCTCTCTCTCTCTCTCTCTCTCTCTCTCTCTCTCTCTCTATCTATCTATCTATCTATCTCTCTCTCTCTCCCCAGGCTTATGTATATGATCGGGAATCTTCCGCTTCTCAGTGAGATATCCTCCCTTCACACACCCAGCAGACAGTCCAAACACTCCGGGCTGCGTTTAAACACAACACCAACTTGGCAAATCCTGTTCAAAAGTCTACAGAGCGTGTATAATAGCGCAGTAAGCAGGCCTGTGTAAGCAGCATGAGAGGCAAATTACAACGATCTTGAGCTCCAATTCCTAATCAGTCATCTGCTTGTCCTTCATGGGGTCGCTGTCCTCTGTCCGTACATACTGTATTTAGGTCGGGGTGGCTGAGAGTCTGCACCGGCTGGACCGACTTCACCTCAGATAACTGATGAAAAGTCAGCGGAGAGACACCGACGGGGCAGCCGCCCAATGAGCTCCCTATACAGCCTGTCCTACCAGCTGAGAGTCCAATTAACGCCAGTACAGAGAAGACGCACAGTTAGGTAAACACAGAGAGCCCAGCTGTTCTCATCAGGAGCAGCATCACAGCGGAGGAAGTGCCGGCAGACTGAAGGCGTTCATGTGTGGAGCTTCACTGCCCTCTGCTGGACACGCTGCAGCAGGCTCCGGGACGCTGTCTGCAGACACCTGGCTTCTATGCGCCTTGAATGCAAAGCAAAAGTCCGTATTTCTTAACATTACTGTGTGGATTTCATCCGTTTACCGTGTTTGGGTGCAGATGACACAACAATCTTTGGCTTGACTTTCTTGACCTGCTTTCCAGAAAATAAAGTGAAATAAGGCAGAAAAATATTCTGGCTGCGTTTGTGGTAGGTTGCTTTGATTTATCTCACGGAAGAATTAGGAAAACGGTGAGTGAATTTGCAAAACCAGCAGTGGAACAAGGCTGTACAGATATTTTGCTTAACATACTATGATTCCCCTCTTTGACTTCATAACCAACAGCAATAATATTGGCTATTTCTGCATATGTACTAGGAGCCTATGCTTGACTTTGGAAAACACAAATTATTTGTCAAAATACAGAGAGATGGATGAAAAAAAAGACACTAGGTTACCAGATGTTTTAAAAAAAAACAAAGTAAGTTGACAGACCTTGTGTCCTGCTACATTCTTTTTCAATAGATTGCATCATTGAGCTGTCTGATATTAAGACTGTCTGGGCTTAACATCATATGTTATTTTAAGAATCTTCACATCTTCGCCCTGACTCTAAAAATCACTGTCATATAGTAGAGTAAAATGATCACACTGTATGCATGGCTATGAGAGCCATCTGTAATATAATAAAGTCCCCATCACCCACACAACATTTATTCTGATAACAAAAAAAAAAACTTTGATCGTGCTCAACCCACATCATTAAATCAAAATGTCTCAAATTAAGCAAAACTGAGCAAAAAAAGAAACATTTTGTTGATCCAAAATCTGAGCCAAGCATTTTCTCATCGTGCTTTTACAGTCAGTGGAAAACAGATGAAGTTCCCGGCTCAAAAAACTGAATTCCTGGCTCAGATTTTGGATCCACAAAGTGTTTCTCTGGGATTTGGATTCAGCCAAACCATGGAAGGATGGTGCAAAGTCATGATTATTAATGATGAGAATATTGTCAATACTGTCTACTGTGTATATTGGTTCAATAAAGACAAAATTGGGTAAAATAAATGCAGTTGCAATTCTTGAATTTCAAATGCAATTCTACCGTGTCATTGACTGTATACACTCCTTTTGTTTTATGTAATTTTAAAAAGTTACTCAAACACATAGTATCTCAAATTGAAAAAGAATAAGATAAATCCAACAAGCACTTATTGTGTGCATGGATATAATGAGAACTGAAATCCCATATTCATTTTTTCAAAGCCTCCACTTGATATCATGGTCCCCAGCTGTTATTAAAAACTCAAGTAAACACTCAAGTAAATTCTGAAGAAATAAACAAAACCAGCTTTAAATGAGAATTTGCCAACAACCCCCTGAAAATGCAAAATATTGTGCATCCAACAAAAGCCCATCTTGAAACCAAAAAAGCCTGAATTAGCCAGTTGCCAAACACATCATATCAACCTTAACTCTAATTTCCACCTTTGACACTGCACTCACACTGTGAACAGCAGTACGACTGAAGCCTTTCCTACAAAAATTCAAGGAACAAACAATGTGTCAGTAAAAGAATCAGTCAATAAGCTTATCTCTGATATTCAGCAGACTCGTTTGTCCAAAACATCTTACAATAATTCATACACTGACGGTGGCTGACCAGCACATCAGGAGCAGTTTGGGGTTCAGTATTTTGCCCAAGGACACTTGGAACATGCAGACCAGGGGAACTGAACCAGCAACCTTTAGAAAAACAAGACACTGGCTCTACCCCTGAGCCACAGCCACCCTAACCCTAACGGAGTGCTTTGTGTGCTTTTGTAACCAGAACATAAGTACAGCAGGGTCACAGTGTAAAACTGGATCAACCTGAAGACAACATAGACGAATGTAAAGTAGTTTACAGAAAAATACACTGCTGAAGTGAATTATATAGAGCGTATGTGTCTTAAAAAAACGGTTGTTGCCAACAAGTGTCCGAATGAGACCACAGCAATTGTTGGGGACAGTAAATCTCATCGTGCTGAACAAGGAGGCTTTTATCCAGGAAACCAGGATAATGTTAACTCTGTAGTTATCCTCCACAAACACCTCCTCCCTACACCACTCTACTGTGGATCCCACTCATCAGTACATTCATTAATAAATGTTTGTCCATAAGTTTGTTGTCTTGGTTTTCTGTAATATGACATTCATTTGCTCATCACGTTCCAGCTCTGCTTTACCTAAACTAGACCCTCACCTGTCTAATCAACAAGAGGTTTTAATGATGCTATAATCATGACTGTGAATTATATTGCTGGTCTAATGATTAAAAGCAGCTGTGCTCATAGCTTTCATTTATGGTTTATCATTATACATATAGTATAGTGTATATCATAACATTTAATGTTTGATTTGATTTTATTAATATTAATATCTTCCAACCATATGGATTATAATGCCCCTACATCTTTTCTACATCTACATGTGATACTGCTTTGAAAATGTTCATACAAAAAGCCAGATGTGGCGTTTTCGTGTCGTTATATTTCAATTATAGGTCATTTTATACCCACAAAGTTGCTCCATGTTTTTTGGAATTTAAAAATACAATTTAAATGTTTTTTTTTTTTTGTTTTTTTTTAAGTGCATTGAGACTTTCGAAATTACTTGAGTTATCTATTGATTTAAACCTTCTTAAATTGAATTAACTTTTTTCCGGTTAAGTTTTTGCCGGTTGATTATTTCTTTTGCTGTTTGGACTAACTGCCAAGTGCATTCAACAGTAACATCGCCTGCTTGTTATTTGAAAATGTTTTAATAACAAAGGCTCTTATTGAAAATGAAAAATGTGGCTGTCGTTTAGTGGGTCACCAACAGGGGTCGCCAAAAGACACGGAGTGAACTCTGACGACAGCGTGAGCAAGAAAGTGAAACTAGAGAGCAGACGGACAAGAAGTGCAGAATGGAGGTAGGTTCCAAACACATTCACATTGAAAACATGTTATTAAACGAAAGGAAATGTGATCCGTGAGAGCAGGGCTAGATTTTATACTCGCTGTAGGTTTGGTTTGGTAGTTTAAGCCAACTAGGTTTGCGTTTGAGATTTCGCTGAATGGTGTTCTCGGGAAGATGGCAGGTTTATTTTCTTCAAGGTAATGGTGTATTTCTTAGATCGCCTGAGTCAGAGTGAGGAAGTCAGAGCCCTGCCCGGGTCAGGTAGTTTCTCATCGGCAATGGCGGCTGTTTAACAAGACGACATGAAGACAACAAACGTGTGTAGCAGCAGCCAATGCTTGCAGATCTACCTCTTTTTTTTACTGCGTGGTCACAGCTGGTGGTGTCGTTTAGTTGAACAAGACGTGAGGAAATCTTCAGTTAAACCTCCGGTTTGGGTGCCTTAAATTATAAACTTCAAGACTTGAAAATAAAATGCAGATAATGCTTGCAGATCTACCTCCTTTTTTTCTTTTTATCAAGAGATGCAGTGTGATGACAGATGGTCAGTGCAAACAATGCAAACAGAGAATAAGACAAAAGAAATAAAATAAATATCAACAGACAGCAGTGGGGATACTGAAGGGTGTGTGTGTGTGTGTGTGTAGAGGTTGGGTTGGGGGGTGGTTTGGAACAGGTGGGAGAATGACAAAAAAAATAACAGGGAAGGCAAACTTTGAGTAATGCTCATATTATGTGAACAGTGTGCTAATATTTGAAGGTTTGTTGAAAAGCTGACGGCAAACTGAATTGTTGGCATTATAATATGTGAAGTAGTATATAAGAGTGTGAGGAGTTATGACAGTCGGGGGGAAATTGAGGATTTGAACTATGCTCTGGCTGCAGGCTAACCTACATTGAAATTGCCTTGCATTGACATACCACACGCAGTCTACAAGCTTGCTGATTTAATTGCCAAATCATAATAAAAAACCGAAGACATCAAACCTAAGAATTTAACACTTTTCTGAAGACTTCTGAGACTTTTCTTATAATAGTGCATATTACTGTCATATTTTGTTGCCATACTTGAGAGATACAGACTGGGAATATTGTTCTGGTGTACTTGTGGCAGATTATTGAATCAGGAGATGATGGTTTTTTGTCGTGTCACAAATATAAACAGATGTCTGTTGTTTGCCCAGGTAACTTTGTTAGTCACTACTTTTGCACTCTTACTGAAGAAGAGTATTTTAAGTGCATATTAACTTATTCTGATGAGTACTTTTACCTATACTGGAGTAACTCTGTACATTTACTTATCATCCATCAACAACAGCCCCCAGACCTAAAGGGATGGATGGATGGATGGATGGATGGATGGATGGAAGGATGGAAGGAAGGAAGGAAGGAAGGAAGAAAGAGCGACTGTGGCTCAGTGGTAGAGCCAGTGCCTTGTTATCGGAAGGCTGCTGGTTCAATTCCCCTGTTCTGCATCTCAGAGTGTCCTTGGGCGAGATACTGAACCCCAAACTGCTCCTGGTGTGCTGGTCAGCGCCTTGCACGGCAGCCACCACCATCAGTGTATGAATCACTGTAAGTTGCTTTGGACAAACATCTGCTAAATGTAAAGATCATGTTTTGGCTTAAGATACTTGTCATACTATGCAGTGTCAAGATGAAGTCTGAACAAGTGAATCTTGAGTCTTTTGCGGAAGATGGCGACTGATTCTGCTTCTGACGTTGGTCGGGAGTTCATTCCACCACTGAGGCGCAGAGAAGAGTCATGACTTTGCTCTCAGTGATCCCAGCCCACCATTTGATGCAGTAGAGCGAAGTGTTCGCACTTGGGCATCTGGTCTGACCAGTTTTTGGAGGTAGATGGGTGTAGTTCTTTTGAAGGCCATCATCTTGAATCAGATTAGGGCTGCAGCTATGTATGTATTTGTTACCGATTGAATGAATGAAAATAGGGCACTATTTTCAATCTTTTGCTCCAGTTTATTGTGTGCTGAATCTTTAATTGGTGTCCTTAATCTGCTGAATTATAACATGAGAGTAAACACCGTGCAGCCTTTTTATTTAAAAAAGTTAACAGCATTACTTAATTAATATTTAATTTGAACATATGCATTCGTGTTTGTGGACATAAATATAAGGTGGTGTGCTCTGCTGTGTTATTAACGTTGAAGTCAAGCAGCAGGAGCAGTCTCTCTGTTAGCTCCAGAGGGCCATTGTTGTACAAGATGCAGAGCAGAAGCAGAGTTTGTTCAACATATTGAATGCTGTGGTGTGTGTTTGTTTGCTTGTTAGCAGGTGTCAGCTAGTCTCGTTTGTTATGGCTGACCACTGCTCTACTCCATTAACCTCAAATTTTAACATCTTTGATGGCAAACAACATCAAACAAATGTGATCAGCTCAGTGTTCGGCCTACAAAGGTGATTACTAGACACTAGACAAAATAAATTCTTGCAACTGCTGCCTTATCTGAACATGAACTTCAAGCTTATTTTAACATGATCTCTAATGTAAATTGACCAGTGTCAATTTTTGATATCTGTGAATAGATTCTGAATTGTGGGAGCCCAGATTTTGATGAAGGCACCTGGACTTGTTTCAGTTTCTTGAATATGTTTCACCTCTCATCCAGTCTGGCTGGAGGGGAGTTGCAGGATATACCCTGTGCGGAAGTCAATTCCAATGTGAATACTCACCCCTTCTTTATACATTTTGTGGGAGTAGTAACTGACAGCCTGTACAGGTCCAGCACAGTATTCTTGCATTGTTCCTCACAAACTCATTAACTGAGTTAATTGAGGCCATAATACAAGAAAGAAAAAGGATGGAGATAAGGTGTCATGGAAAATGAGCATGAGGAGAATGTTATGGTGAGATTTGAGTGAGAGGGGCAAGTATAGAAAGTCGATCTACTGAAGCCAACAAAAATCATTAGAGAACAAGTCAGAGAAGTGAAATCTGTGAGAGTTCTGGGATATGGAGATTTACTGAAGAGCAGATGCAGAAGGCAAAGAGAATAAGTACTGTTGAAAAATGAAAGCATCCAAAGTTGTGAGAGTGAGGAGCAGAGGGGCTGCTGAATGCAGGAGGGAAATTGTTGGACTACTTGTCACGGTTGGTGTGCAGAAGCTGGTGGTTTGAGAGTGCGGAATAGGTATAAGAAAGTGCTTAAAGAATGACGGGGAGCTGGGAAAAAAAAGACTGATCCATTTGACTTTGAAACAAAGGGCCTCCCAGAGTAAGTACACTACAGTGAGTTTGTAATTGTGATGTAATTTCGGGTCTAAGTGGTTAAATCATTCACTGCCAGAGATATACATCCAGGAACAGTGTTAATCACAAGTCAGTCAGTCCTGGTTTTGTTTCAGTTATATCTTGCTATACTGCATATAAATCTGGTAAATGAAATTTTTTTCTCAGTAAACTGTTACATTTTTATGACTAAAGTAAGGTCTTAGGCCTAAACGAATAGAGACCCTGAATGTTAAATGATGTTAACTGAAAGGCTCACACTTGTGCTGTATGCAGTAGACAGCACACAAAAAATGATTAACAATACAATGAATAAAATGTATACTTTGTACTGTACATGTAATAATTATAGCTGCAAGCAGGCCACGTGCATCGGTGCATGCTGCTGTCGTGGTGTGCTGTGTAGATGTATTCAGGGCAATACCCTGTACTAGTGGCAAAGCACTACAGCTGGGCCTGGGCGGAAAAAAGCGACAGTACAATGAATTGAAAGGGTTTAACAAGTGCAAATTGAATTCACAATGACAAGGAGTTAAACAAATAGACCATAACGTCAGTAACGTTCTCTGCAACAAGAAACATTCTCAACATTAACTTCGGAACACTGGAGATCATTTAGGCTACATAGGTCAAACATACTCTAAAGCCAAAATCCGTAAATATAAAATTGGGTCTCCCAGAATGTCACCCCGTGACGCTGCGGACACAGACACAGAGGCTCATTTCATCACCATGGACAGCACTATGAAATCATGGTGCATCACAAATCTTTCACACGTTGACAAATAAATGCATGAGCATCATCAATCTACAATACAATTTCAAAAGTTACACAAAGCTGGTAATACAAGGACTATTTTTTAAAGTTGCAATGAAGTGCAAATGCCTCTCTATGAGCAATTACGCATGGTGCAATGAATACCTATGTCAAATAAATTGATGTCACAATTTTTATTTCTAAGTTATACTATACCTCCTTAATTCTCCACAGGAAACAGGACAGACAGGTGAACATGGGGGGAATAAAAACCCTCTGAAAACAAAAATCCAACCACACACTTCTGATACATTTGATACATTGATTGATTGATTATTGAATTAAAGGCAATTTGCGCTTGGACAACCTCTGCAATACAAACTAATTCCTGAATGCCCACTTGGCCAGTAATCTTGACGTGATAATCAAGGTGTCTTATAACATAGGCCTACCTAACATGAACACGAAGTCCGTTCATCGGTCTCTCTTTGTGAAGTGGGCGATGGCGGCAGCGTCAAGTCTGTCCTTTGATTTGAGCTCCAAAAGAAGTCCTTTCTCTATGGACATCAATGCCAAAGCTCCCAGGCGGTCCTGTCCAGTACTGTTCCTAGCGTGCGTCTTGATGCGCTTCAGAGCCGAGAAAGACCGCTCCACGGAGGACGTGGACACAGGGATGGTCAGCACCAGGCAGGTGAGGTGATACAGCTGCGGCATGCTCTCAGTCAGCTCTTTAAGAGTCAGAAAGTGCAGCAGGTCTGGTGGGCTCCTCGCCTCAAAGTTTTCCATGTTGTACATGATCGTCAGTTCAGTCTTGAGCCTGGGGAGGTCAAAATGCAGCCCGCAGTTTTCTGCGAGACTCTGAAACTCACTTAGGTTGGAGAAAAAATGTTTGCATTCTTTGATTTTGGCAGCTCTTGCTTTCCAAGTAATGTGACGACATTGATGAGACGTTTCAGGATCTCTCTGTTCTGCCTGACCTTGTTGTTGTGGGCCGTAGTATGATTACGGCAATGCTCATCTAGCTGAAGATCAATTCTTGTGTCCCCAAAAGTTTTCAAAATGACTGTTGTTCGCAGGTGTGCTGCAGAATCTTGATGTCGGAGGGCTGAATTTGTCAGATTTGTAAGGCTGACAAATCCACCTCTGACCCAGGTGGATGACTTATCAGTTGTAAAAAGTAAACAGCGGTACAGCCTGTTTGTTTCCTTAAAGCCCATCATTCATGGATATCACTGATAATTTTCGGTCTTGAAATGCCTTTCCACTTTCTTAACCTTTTTTTTAAAAATTCCAGTTCTGGAGTTGGTCTTCCGTTATTTATCATTTGAAGTTTTTCTGTGAAAGGCCACTTGATGCTATCAAGCTAGCCACAACGTCACTCTCGTCCTCCGCCATTTAACTCTCTCAACCGCTTTCACTACTCTGCAGAGATTCGATGTTCTGACTTAATGAAGGCCCACGATCTTTTGTTTTATTCCCGCCCACTTGAAATCAAATTGTGATTGGTCGATTTGCCCATCATAGCTTGGCCTTCCCTGGGATTCATGACGTCCTTAATAGAGACAGATGATTCTGATTGGATAACAGGTTTTCAGGACATGAACTTGAACATAGACGAGAGAACATTTATTAAATATATTCTATTAAATTAAATGAGATACAATTTAAAAAAAAAATGTTTTATTGACTACTTTTATTATTATTATTATTATTATTATTATTATTATTATTATTATTATTATTATTATTATAATGATAATAATACAATTATTATTATTTCTTTTTTTAGGCCTTCTCTGAAGGCGTAGAAGGCCCTGAAGGTTCCTCACTGCCCTCTACATGTTTGAGCAATTTGGAGTAGATGGCAAATTGTATGTGGAAGTTATGATGAGTTGATGGTTTTATGGCAAAGCATCAAAATGGACCGCACCAGCAGGTGTGACGTAGGTTAAAGCTGTTGATAAATTTTGTCTGGAGATGCTACTTGCAAAGTTTGTTGCAAATGGGTCAAATGGCCTAGGAGGAGTTGGAAAAAGTAAGTTTATCATTTTTTCACACTTCCTTAGTGGCTCATGGAGAAGTAGTCACCTGGGTTTCATCTCACTGTGACAGACCAATGTGGAGATATGCAACACTTTGTGTTCTGAGCAAAATTTGTGGACAGAAACGGTTGGCAGAAATGGGCGTCAGCAATATCACGAGATTCTATTTTTTTAGTGGGCGGTTTTTGTCAGTAAGTGGGCGGGCCTGGGGGCAGGCCAATCACCACTGTATCCCCGAATATAATTGGTTGAGCATATTCGCCAATCGGACAGCAGGGTATGGCAACACCACTAGGACAAACGGGACAAACCACACAGCCCTGAATGCCTGAATGACATGTATTGTGATTGCGTCAGCAACTCTCGATATGAGAGCAGCACATAGGCCTATAGCAAGTACTGCAATATGTATTAAAGTATCTGTATTGTCTGTCAATCAAAGTAAATGATAAGGCAAGCTATTTTTTTTTTGGGATACGAAATTAACGTTACCTCCTTGCAGTCGGTCATGGTTACTGACAGTACAGGCGGAATACGAACAATTGACGCCACCTGCTGTGCGACAGTCTCATCATTTTACATTATTTCTTATTCTGCACATCAATCTTGTGTCTCTTAAAAAGAGTGTCCCTGGCCATCTTTGCCTAACTTGTCTTTTGTTGTGTAGACCTGTAGTAGGCTAATCGTTGCCCCATTTACTGCATGGACTATGTTTTTCCCCTGACTGGGCTAAACAACAGCTTATATGAAATCTCAGTGCCTGGTTCTGTTTTAATGCATGTATGAGTAGTTTATTTGACGTCACTTCTCCCGTCTTCTTTAATGCTATAAGAGAATTACAAACATATAATAAAAGCATATAATACTGATCCCAGTGTGCGACGCTGTCTCCTACTGGACCAGGTCTGGATACAAGTTTGAGTAATTAAAGCCAGTCTCAATTAGAAGCTGGGTCTGTTTCGAGGTTATTAATGTTTTCAATCTGAATCGCTGCTTGGCTGCATGTTCTCAATGACATGCTGATTTATGTTTGGAGACATGTCGCTGTGTTTGCTGACAGCACTCGCTGCCTGTTCACACCTTTTTTTTTTCTTAACCCAGCACGTGTGGACAGAGCTGTTCTGGCCTGACCACTGAGAGCTCGGACTGACCCAAGGATAGAGCTGGAGCCTGTATGGCCACAGTCTGTGGCCGGAGCAACACATTTATTTATAAGTTTAATCGCTAGTAAACTTAAATCGATGTGTGCTCCAGATCCGGATCTTTCTCTCTATAACTTTTTCAAACAGTAATGAGTTGGTTATATTATATTTTTCCATCTTTGCTGAGCATAACATTTGTTCAGAGTTAAATAAAAGCCTCTCCCATATAGAGAAATACCTACTATACTGACACCCATCTGCATCCGGACATAGGCTTATGCAGTTGCATTGCTAGGAGTGCAAAACATCCGGGGCTTTAGCTCCGCAGACAGTGTTGCCTCTGTTACCTAGAAAAAGTAATCTGATTACTGATTACTCCTTTAAACTCATCTGAAGCCTGATAGTACTTTGTCGCCAGCACAGAGTGTACAACAACCTTAATGTTCTCATCTTTAGCTGACAAACTCAAAATAATGACTGTATTTCCAGCTAGAAAACGCGCATCTCTCTCCTCCCTCCATCGTTGTTTGTATTTGTGTGTGGTGTAACACGTGAGCTGTCCTCGTGCTGAAAACGTGACTTGTCGCAGACGTGACATCACTCCCCAAGACGCGAGAAGAAAGCAAAAATGTATTTTTTCCTAAGGGGAATGACAAAAATAATAGTAACGCACAGTGACTTGAATAAGTAACTTTAATCTGATTACTGATTTTGAAATATTAACGTGTTAGATTACTCATTACTGGAAAAGTGGTCAGATTCCGGCATCACTGCCCCGATAGTCTTTTTTAACGGGGTTCAGGGGATTTTTTGAAAATTGGGCTGTTAAAGATGCAATTTCAACGTAGTTTGTGAGGGAACAGAAGGCCAATCGTTGAGGTCCTCATCCTCATATTTTAATCACAAGTAAATCAAATTTTCCCTCACTAGGCTTACTGAGTAAAGTTTTCGTTAAAGATATTATAGCCTGTAATGAGACCTGTGTGCATAGGCTATTAGAGCAGGTAGAACATTCTCAGTTATAATGTATTGGCTTCATTGTCTATCGACAGCAGGCCTACAGGAGGCTTTGCATATATACAGCCGGCTCAGCTGGGAGCAGCTAGCAGAGTCCAAGTGAGGGTTTGCCAGCATGAGAGCGACCAAGACGGTCATTTTGATCGTTTTCAAATGTATATGTGCAATAACTTTGACTGTATTTTAATCTAGAATAGTTTTTTTATATAAACTACATAAAAGACAAAGAAAATATGATACGTTTTACCCATTTCGGCCATAAGCGGTCATATTGACCGCACATCATTTCGTGGGGTTTTATTGTTACATTTTTTGTGCTTATTTGTGAATTTACTTGTAAGTGAATTATTATATAGTTGCATTATATAGCCTGGTTGGCACCATGGACAAACACAAACTGGAGTTCCCACCTCCATGAAACAGCAAGCGGAGCTGTTCAAGGTGCTGAAGAGATGCGACTCTGACTGTGTATCAGGGAAAGCCGAGGAAGAATGTCTGCATCCTGAGCACCGTGTATGCAGGTGTGGACACCTTTAGTGGGGCGAAGGCAAAACCAGAGTCTGTGATGTACTACAACAACACCAAGTACAGCGAGGATGTTCCGGACCAGATGGCGAGGGCGACTCCGTCAAAAGCTGTGCCCAAAGATGGCCAGTGTCTTCTATAACAGCCTCAACCTGGCTGGGATCAATGTCCGCATCTTATTCAAGGAGCAGCAGCAGCAGGAAAGCCTGGAGGAAAGTTATGATTCAGTTATGCGTTTTGTTTTGTTCAGAACTACTGGGTAGTTTGTACAGTGCTGCTTTGAGTGTCTGCTGGCTCGCTGCTGAACATTTGGCTATTAGCTCTGCATTTACTTCAGGATAGTGTCTTGCCAGGTGGGCAGTAAGGTTTGTGCATTACAGAGTTTACAAATAGCTTTTGACATGTCCAGCTCTGCTTTTCCGTCCAAAGCAAAAAATCTAAAATGTGTCCACAATTTTGACTTAAAATGAGATGTGGCGGTTTTATCTCTGTGCAAGTAATCTGCGATTCTCTGCTTGCTGTTTAAATTTTTTCTGCAAACAGATATGACATCACGTTACTAGATAGTTGAAGAAAAACATTTCACCATCTGCTGGAGAAAAGCAGTAACATCTTTCCACCTCGGCTTATAGACGTAGGCGAAAATGAAACAATAATTTGTTTTGTTTTTCTCGCTACCACTCAAGGCTTTAAAAACAATCAGTTAAATCTTAAAATCAATTCTAAAACTCACAGGTAACCAGTGAAGGGCAGCCAGTGAAGATTGGTGTAATGTGGTCACATCTCTTAGTACGTGTTAAAAATCAAGCAGCAGCGTTTTGTGTCAGCTGCAGTCTTTGGATGTTTCGCCTGCTGATACCAGAATAGAGTGCATTACAGTAGTCCAGTCTGGAGGAGATAAAAGCATGGGTGACCAGGGGAGGACAAGAATGACCTGATCTTGGTTGGCTGTCTCAGTTGAGCAAAGTAAGACTGCACCGCTTCAGTCACCTGAGCATCACAAGATAACTCTGAGTCAGAGATTACACCAAGATTGCCTCTTTTCGAACATTGTTAGATAAGGCGCCCAGAATAGAGGAGAAATTGTTAATGCTGCTAGTGCTGGGGCCAGAGGGGCTCATTATAACAATGTCCTATTTGGAGTCATTTAACTGCAGAACATTTTCAGACATCAATGTTTTTGATCTTAAGGCAGGCAGGACATAATACAAGAAACATCCATTTTATCAGGCTGTAGTGGGACATACAACTGCATATCATCAGCATAGCAATGGAAGTCAGTGTTGTGTTTTATGCATGATTTGCCCCAGGGGTAGCGTGTAAACAGTGAATAGGAGGGGACCCAAAATAGACCCCTGAGGGACCCAAAAGAAGAGAGGGGCACGAGAAGAGGAGGCTTATCCAAACATTAAAGAGAATGACCTGTTGGACAGATAGATGAACCAATCCAGAGCCACATCACTGATAACAACATAATTCTTCAGACGGCTAATTAAGACATTATGGACCACTGTGGTAAAAGCTGAGCTGAGGTCGAGGAGAATTAATATTGACCCCAGGCATGTGTTTGCTGCAAGCAGTAAGTCATTGGCAACCATGACCAGTGCATTCTTAGTGCCTAGAAGGGAGCAGAAACCAGGTTGAAAATGTTCAAATATATGATTGTTGTTCTTAAAAGAAATCAGTTGTGGAGATGATTTTTTCTAAAATCTTGGATAAAAATGGCAGCTTTGAGATTGGCCTAAAATTACTTAGAGGAGAGGGCTCTAGAGAGGGTTTTTTTAAAAGAGGGTAAACAGTGGCATGTTCAAAATAGAAGCGGAAAGTACCAGTAGACAAAGAGCAGTTGATAATGATGTCTGTACCAAATGTCTAAAATACAGCTTTAAAAAACACGTGGGAATGCAGTGTGAAAGGCAGGTGGATGATTTCCACTCAAAATGGGTTAACATTGAGAGTGGGCAGGAGTCTACCATCTCTCTGAAATCAGTGTTAATGCTGCCAAATCTCCACTATTTTGTTTAAAAAGTGAAATTCTTCACATTTGTCTGGGGGAGGTTCAGCTGGCTGGCTGGGAAGGGGACCAACCACAGAATTAGCAGTTTAAAAAAAAAAATAGTTTTTTTTAAAAAAGTGTGTGTGTAGCAGACCGTCCAGGAGGGTTACAGTGACTACACACCTAATTAGCTTTACATTGGACCTTTATGTTTACTTAATGGGCCATCGTCTATCAGATCACCCAGCCCCAACAAGGTGCATTGTCTCACTAGCCCCATTCATACTGCCCTTTGAGTGCAGAGATCCTGTGCCAATTCTCTGCATCCTACTCAGTGTCGAAGTGCTGCAAGGGTTGAAATTTCACTGCGCCTCTGTTGTGCCTCCGGAGGTAGTATCAGAGGCACAGCATTGGCAGTGTGGAGCAGGGGCGTGTCGATTTGATGGTGTTCACAGTGTGATAACTAAACAGATCTTTCACTTAACAAAATAAATAGAATTGTTGCTAATAATTCAGAACTAAACAACAGTAACGTAGTAACTGACAGTGTCTTTGGCAGCTTATATGAGTAAAAAAAATACTGCAGTTATTTGTGCAAAAGTGTCATCCTGTCTGTCCTACCGAGTCTGTCACATTTCTGCCTGAAAACCAGCGTCTGTCCCCAAAAGCAGAGCCAGGCAGCTCTAGTAGTTGACTGACAGTGATTATGTGGCGTGATTAAGAGCAAAAAAACCTTTAACTCGTTGTGTTTTTGTCTCCATCCGTTACTGTTGTTGTAGTTACTGTCTTCAAAAAAAAATCCCCACGTAAATTTTACACTGGTGTGTCTTTACACCAGAGCTGCTTGGCTTTGTGTGAACAAACAATGGCGGAGAATTGGCAAACCACCACTGTGGAGATAATGTGCCATCTCTGTGTGAAAAGTGTGACTGAGAGGAAGAGTCTTGCATACTGTGCTGAATACAAGGGATTTTATCTGTATTACAATGTAGCCAGGATCTGCCCTCTGCAGTATTCACATTGCATGATGTTTACCATTGCTATGGCAACAAGTGGCATCTGCCTTTTGTGCATATTAGCTAGTTTAGCCCCAGTGTCTGTGGAGCAATAACATGTAACAAAAAATTACAATTTAGCTTATTTGAACAAAATTAATTAAAGCTACCAACAGCCATAGTCCTTAAAACCTCTAAGGGGTTGACATGGGTTAGACTGTCAAAATAGGAATAACAGCTTAAATCCCCCTAGTAGCAACATTATCATTAGTGACAGACAGTGTCAAGTATACATCTACTCTCAAACAATGTAATGAAGATGCGCATCAGAGGGAATTTGGAAGTGGTTAAAAGCAAACTAAAAAATGTGTTATATACCGTATGCCTGTGCCTCTGGTTAAAGTTATACTCTGCCTCAGCTAATTAACTCCAGGAAGAGATCTCCAAGAAGACATATACTTCAGGCTGTGTGTTTCTCGAACAAGCTTATGCAAGGACGAACAGTAATTAAATAGCCCACGTCTTTGATTCATTTAACTTAGGAAGAATGATTGGGCTTCTTCTTTTAGCTGGGCTTGCAGTTCTGATTTGACTAGCTGGTGTCATTCAATTCTGACAACATGATGTTCAGGCTGCTACGTACCAAACTGCTGCCAAAAATCGGATCCTTCATTTCCAATACAAACAGTTAACACAGCCTGATCCCTGTTATAATACACTGGCTCTAAAAAATCACATTGCTGCAAACGATTTGAAAAAAAGATGTAATCCAAATTTTGAAATAGAAATATGTGGAATATTGCATTGAGAGATGTAAGTATGTGACTAACAGTTTTGGGGAGACTTAAACTGTATGTAGTTGACTACATAACTTAAATAGAAATAGTGGAATATTGCATTTTTTGTGCTACATCAAGTATTTCAACTACCTTTTGGGTTATTTTTTTCTAGTTTAACTACTCAATTTACAAACTACAGTTTTGGCAAATAACATGACATTTTTTTAATGAAAAAAATATACCTATATAATATTAATTATTAATATTAATAGGTGGAAGCCTTTGTGAAGTCACCAGATGAGTCCCCACAAAATGCGTGCAAATCTCTACCCAAAATGTCCCAAGTGTTCATGAAGTTCAACACTGGTGTCAGTTGCCAGTGCAACATGTGAATGGCTTTTTAGTGTTGGTAAAGATGTTTTTAGTGCAAAACGGAACCGGCTGTCTAATAAAACCTTTCGAGAGACTGCTCATGTGTCTTGTCAACAAGTGATTCTGTGATTCGGTGTTAGTGCCTCTGAAGTTCCTGTGATGTTGACCAAAAATGTCAGTGTTTGTTCTTTAAAAAATGAAACTGGAGTTGAGAGGCATATCTCTGCTGGCATGTGAATTTTTTGTAGGCTATTATACTTTGTTTCATATACACCATATGTTGATTGATATTCACTATGCTGAGTTAAATAGGTATAATGAGGAGTTGCTAAAGCTATTTTTTTAGCAGTAGTTTTACAAACTGCCAGGCTGAACTACATGTAGTTTTACAAGCTATGCTTGCAAAGCAGCTTCCCCAACACTGGTGGCTAATAGCTAACTTCATCTGTTTTCTCTTGTTGCAGTTTTTCAAAGACATCACCATCACCATCGATGAAGCTGATTTCAAAGACCATGGTAGATTAATGAGGGTTCTTCAATCACATAGTCCAAAGAAAAATGGTTCCTGCTACCAAGTGAGAGGATCCTATGAAGAACTAGAGAACCTTTCACTCGAACTGTCAGCAGTGAGAGGTCGATTCATTCCTTCCACACATGCACAAATCAGTCATCAGTATGAACAGGCATCAACTCCTGTCAAATCTGTGAATGTAAATGCTGTTGTTATGCTCTACATTGAGCAAAGGTGTGCAGAACAGCTTAACAAAATTTGTGGCAACAGTTTTTCTATTGAAACACAGCCTGGCCTTAGAGCAGTGCACAATAACCCAAGTAGCACAGTACAGGTGACTTTCAAACCACAGCATTCCTCCATACACCCTGTCCGTGCTGATTTTGTCAGACAGCAATTCATCACATTGTACCAGAGAACTGCTTCAGACCTGCAGGTTACATCTGTCTCTGTAGGTCCACGTGACCACAAAGACCTGCAGAGGAGATTTCCGCATCTCCTTCTTAGTCCCGGGCACAACAGACATGAAGTAACAGTGACTGGGCCTTTTGTGCACATTGTTAAATTGAAAGAGTTTCTTCTACAAAACACAAAAAGCTCACGCATGTGTCCCACCAAAAGTCTAGCAGACACTCCAAACAGCACAGCTGGTCCTTCACACAGCAACAATCCTGAGGAAGAATCATGTCCAATCTGTATGGAACCCATATTACCAATGAAGAAAAAAACTCTTCAGTGCAAGCATTCATTCTGCAGAGATTGCCTGACACAAGCCTTTGACTACAAGCCAGTATGCCCAACATGTGGAAAGTTATATGGCATTTTGAAAGGCACACAACCTGTCGGAGGCAAAATGAATGTCACCAGAAATTCTTCATCTTTGCCTGGATATGAGAACTATGGAACAATTATCATCCATTATGATATTCCAAGTGGCATCCAAAAGGTAAGATTACAAATATGACACTCTACAATTCCAATGTCTCTTTTGTCTTTCGCAACCAGTATTTGACAATGTAATCCAACTCAAGGTTAATTTACCAGGTTTGCTAACAGTCTTAAGGCATATTAGGAACTTTGGTTATGTGATGACAGAGGAAGTTCAGGAATCTACTGGGATCAACAGTTCCAGTAATGTCTACTGGGACTATTCACTTGAACAATAAACAATAATAGTAAAAAATAAACAATATAATAAAAATAGAAACAGACTTGTTTATAAATAATATGTTCACAAAGACAATCAAGATGGACATAATCATACTAAAATGTCCCTTGAGACTGAAACAAGCTATTACAGACATAAAAGACCAGATCGGTGAAGATGAAGATAGAATCGGACATGTAGAGGAAAGAATTTGCATGGCTGAGGATACAGCCATATGACAGCAGTTGACGCAACAATAGCTGTTATGCCGAGATATTAACATTTTAAATTTAGAACATGTAGCAGATGCTTTTGTCCAAACCGACTTAAAGGAGAACTTCGGTCGATTTAAACACGCAGCTTCATTGATCAAGCTACCCTTGACTTGCCAGTATCGAAGACAGGAACACATTTGGTCCAACCATTACAGGGCTCTGTGAATGGAGAGTTAGCATTGACAGCTAACAGCATGGGGTCAGAACTTTACACTGTGTTTTAAGCTTCTTAACATGCTCCACAACTCACCCCAAAAGTTATGTAACATAAGCAGACACCTCACAACACAGCAGTGTAGAGTGTATGACTCAATATGAATAAAAAAGTAGTTAAAACAGTGTGTTTGTGCAAGTAGCTACATACCGGTTTGTTGACATCCATGTCTTCCAGTAGCTAGACCGAACGAGTATATCCATCGAGCGTGCGCTTAACAGGCTATTGTAAGGTTCATGGCTCATGACAGGCTGTAACATGGACATGTACATCATGAACAGAAAACTAAAATGTTTCTGTCCGCAAAACTCAAGTTTTCATCTCTGCCAGTGAGGGAGTAAGCGTACGCTCGACGGACAGCAATGAAGCTGCATGTTTAAATCGACCGAAGTTTTCCTTTAAGTAATTTGTACACACATTCATACACTGATGGTGGTGGCTGCCATGTAAGGTGCCGACCAGCACATCAGGAGCAGTTTGGGGTTCAGTATCTGGCCCAAGGGCACTTCAGGAGGATGTGACCTCTCAGTGACTTTGATGACCTATTAGATAGACTGAGGCAGACAATAGACATGGCTGTTTTTTATGAAAGATCTACTACACAAGCTATTCAAACTACCCCCAGTAATTAGGGCTGTGTGTATCAATGCGGAGGATATAAGCAGTACTACTGCATGCTTCCACACTTGAAGCTAAAGAGTATTATTCAGCAGGACTACATGAAAAAAATAACAACTTTCAAATAAAAAATAGTGAAATGGGGAAAAAAAACCAAAACAATACCAGTTCCCATTCAAAAGTCTTAATGCCAGCAAGTCTGGTAGTGCAAAAGATGAGATAGGAACAACAGAGCTGCATCAGAAACAGCATGCCCAGCATGACAGTATGGAGCTGTGCACATGCCGCTGTTGCATTATGGCCTATGTTCACCAGTTTACCTGAAATAAGAGGCCATCATTTTTGGGTGAATTGCCCCTTTTAGTTGTTCACTTTAAAGTGTACAACTCCATTCTACTTTAGTCCAGCCATTTAGTCTCCTGAAACCTGTAGGTGTTAATTGGCACAAGATTTGGAAGAATATAACTCGGTACACCCAAACATCATTTACTCTCAGAATGTATTCAAAATTATTCCTTGTAAATATTCTCTTTTTGTAGAGAAAGATAAGTTTAAACCCAGGATTCAGTGGAAAATAATTACATTGTCTGAATTTATTGCTTTATTGCTTCATGTTGAAGGAATTGTAGCAGCATGACTCTCCTGCCTCCTCAAGATTGACATTCTTTTTTTTTTCTGGCTTCTGTGTGAGTGCGCATCTGTGTATGTTATGTGATGTCCTTTTAAAAAATTTTATAAATAAGTTGTCACAAAAAAAAAACCAAAAAAAAAAAAAACGACCGTTGTCTGAAAGCTTTGGAGTCACTTGAAAATATTCACATTAAGCAGGGAAACCTTGACTGTGTGTCTGCAGGAGGAGCATCCTAACCCTGGTCAGCCATATGAAGGTGCATCCCGCACAGCTTATCTCCCTGACTCCACAGATGGCAGAAGCATCCTGACACTGCTGAGGAAAGCCTTTGATCAGAGACTCATCTTCACCGTTGGTCGGTCCACCACCAGTGGCAGGAACAATATTGTGACATGGAATGATATTCATCACAAAACCTCAACACATGGAGGGCCAACACAGTAAGGACTTTTATTTGGTCAAATTAGACGGTATTGATGTGCATTACATACCATTAGAATGTCCCTGTTCCAGTGTCCATCAGCTTATAATTTCCACAATAGAAACTATAATTAGAATTGTGTTCAAGTCACAGGCATAAACCATTATGCCACCAAACCATTCAGCAGGATGTGTGACAGCATGTTTGACATGTTCACATCCTTCTGTCATAAACCCATGAATTCAGTCTGTTTTTTTCTTCTTACATCTTTGTATTGATGGCAAGAGACAGTTATTAATGTGACCTAAATTTGATCATCAGTACAGCAGTCTGATGTCACAAGAGGCACACTTTTTCTCATTTTAATTGCGACTATTAAAATGTCCATGTGAAGTCACTGAATCGCTGTCCTTGTGTTTGCAGCTATGGTTACCCGGATCCTGATTATCTCAGCCGAATTCGAGATGAACTGACAGCCAAAGGAATTGAATGAGTTAGTCGAATGTGCTTGTCATCTGGGTAGTTTGTACAGTCAGATGACAATTCGCACAACACATACACACAACACTGCTTGAACCCTCTGATTGTTGGCCACCACCACTTGCAACTTTTGCTGAAAAATAGATGTAATGTATGATTTATGGCACAGAGGACTACAAATCATGTCATTTTAATGTACAAATGAATAACGTAGCATGGTGTTAAAGTGGTTAGCACTCTCAGACACCATCAAACATGTGCCTTAGGTTGATTTTCCATAAAGTTCCCTTGACCAAAGGCTGGAGTTAGTCCTCAAGGACGTCCATGTACACTGCTCCCTTGGGATGGGTTAAATGCAGCGTACCAGCTGTACGTTGTATGAAATGTCAATGGTTCCGTCCAAATCTTAGTTTGTTTATCTTCTGTCCATCTTTTTAAATCCAAAATCAGATTAGTCAACCATAGATAGTCTTTTTCCATTTGTAATTCCAATTTTTTGTTGATTTATTTTATTTCATTCTCGTTTGAAATGGTCTTTTTTGTAAAAAAAAAAATAAAAATGTATATTTACAAAATAAACAGTCAATTTGTATTGGTCTGTTCAATGGTTTTAAACCTGATGATGTGTTGGTGGTCTAATCTGGTGGGGACTCAAAGAGTTGAATGGGCTATCTTAGAAGTAGTTTTTCAGCTGTGCAAGTTACCCACGGACCTCAACATGAAGTGAATGCCTTGAAGGATGCAGGCCTTAAATCAGTCTCCTGCAGGGACACTCGTTCCTCTGTGTGATTGGTTCTTTTCTGCAATTGCCAGCTGTCCAGTGACCTACAGGAGTATCAGTCACCTACTTGAATTTTTGTGCAAAAATAACAAATGGTGATCATTGATAAACTTCATTTTTTAATACTCTTTCATGTGTGCTCCTTTCAAAACTCTTGTGTTATGTAACTTTTAACACTGGCACTGAAAATAAGCGGTGTTAACAATAATCAATTCGGTGATGCATCGCAATGCAGGGCATGCATGATTCAGCATCGGTGTGGCAACGTGCCATAATCAGTTATGTCACTGTTTATTTTCTGGCCTCGAGTGGACAATAAAGTTGTGAAGTTCCAATTACTTCCGGGGGTATTTCCGGAGCAGCATTAGGCAAGTTGCAATAGGCAAGTTCAGGATCAAGCAGCGCTGCCTCAATCGTGATGCATGCTGGTTAAAATGTGTCCACGATGACCCTGATGGGAGTGGTTTCTGCTCCACATCCGATGTCACATGACCTTAAGTTGTCACGGGAGCAAGGCGGCTGCAGAGCAGTTGCTCTGTTGCTCTCCAGGTACTGCATGACCCCAGACCATCATGACGTCAGGACTTTGCCCTAATTAGCTCTCATCTATGTTGACGTATATGATGTGTGTTTTGATAAATTTCCATATCCATAAGCGCCTGTCCCTCTTTTCTACACAAGTGTCACATACTTTAAGATAAGTTGCAGCCATGTGGCCGCACCTATGGGGTAGTCAGCATGAAGAAAACTACAAAATCCTTCATGTAACGCAACAACCCTGAAAGATGTCTCAATAAACTGCTCAGCTCTGTCACTCTACTTGTGGTGGTGATGGAGAAGTGGTTAACTGCTGTGTCCAGTGTTATCTGTACTATCAAATGTATTTCATTCATTGTGAATAATGTTGCTATAAGAAAATGCATCATCTTATGTGTCTTTATGCTTATTGGTTAAATGTAGTCAGCAAATTCCCCTCAGCTGTGATATAGTCATGCACCTAAGCACAGTTGTCATCATAATAATTGATAACTGTTGTAACTGTATAGTATTGTTATTGGGCAAGACTTACTATAATGTAGCAGACAGACAAAGTTCAAATTTATCTAATGGTGACATTACAAGGAAAACAGAACATGAGCATTTACAGTAAGACATTTAGGCTTTTCATCTACTCTTGATAACCCTGGACCATTAATGTGCCACTGTGTGACCGTTTATAAGTGAAGCAATTGCAAAATATCCAAATTTGAAGTTGCTATTGTGACAAAGCTGTCACATTCTGTTGTCTCTAAATATGAACTGTCTGTATATATAAATATATATATATAAACTAATCAGATGAATACATCCTCTGCAAAAGAAATTAGTCTGTGGAAACAGGTAGTGTTCTTTTAAAGTAAATCTGAAATCAAAGGGAAATATTGGCAAAAATGTCACATTTGACAGGGCTTTAATTTTGAAAATCCACATCAGAACTTCCTGGAATTATCTGAGTGCACCTCAAAGGTTGGGTTCTATCAGTCTGAAGTGAAATTAGTCTGTGGAAACAGGTAGTTTTCTTTTAAAGTAAATCTGACTTTGAGTCAGATAGTTTTCTTCTAGAGTAAATGTGAATTCAAAGGGAAATATTAGCAAAAATGTCACATTTTGGAGGGCTTTAATTTTGAAAATCCACATCAGAACTTCCTGGAAATACATGAGTGACACTCTGAGTTGGAGTGCTATCAGTCTGAGGTGAAATTTGTCTGTGGAAACAGGTAGTGTTCTTTTACAGTTTTTCTCGATTGTTTACACACATTTTCTGAAAGCATGCCCCATACTCTCAGAACTCTACACACAAATCAAAAATCACACACACAATGGGCAAAACCCCTCAATTCTCCTGCAAAATGAAACTTTACATTGAAAACAATGTTATTTCTTCTCAAAATGGTATTTTGTTCTCAAATGGCACACACAAACCGTCAGATGAATAGACAAGAACCAGTTGAACACTGATGTGCTCAGTGTAAAACACTATGATGAATGGACAACACTTCTTCTTCATTGATCATAATGACTTAGGCCTTTTGTTCAGTGTTACACTTACTACAGACAGCTCATACATGAGTGTGTTGTAAAATATTTGAGAATATTGTTTTTGTACTCAGGACACACAAATACGTGGCAACAAATATATTTTATCCACCTTGTGTTGGTAATCTTTCAGTTCTGCAATACAAATAGTAAAATACTGTAAATACTGTGCAGGAATACAAAGTAGGAATACATTCCCCAAATACTTGAAACATACTTTAGTTTTACAGTCAACAGAACAATTCACAGGCAATATTGTACTACTGTACTCATTGAGTACTGTACTGATATGCAGTACTGCAATTTTCTAGTGAGAGTAGATTTCTTACCTATTCTCATTACTCTCACTCCTCTGGCTCTGCCTCTGTTTCCAGTGTTGGCTTCCATTGCTCCAAAACAGAAGAGCTCACCTGTTGGCCGTTTATGCTAAAGCTCTGATTGCTAATTGTAAAACTGTGTGACAGGTGTTTGCCCATGTGATGAGTCAGTGTGCATAGTAGGGCAATTGACTTTAGAATTTTGAATGACAGTGTGTTCCTTGTGAAAACAAGATATTTTCTCCATGAAAATTGTGCCAAATGCAGAGAATTGTGTGTAGTGTTTTGAAAAAAGTGTGTTTTAGAACTGCAATTTGAGTGTAAAGCAGGAATTGTGCTTGTAGTTTAGCAGAATTGATTCAGGGGTTCGGTGCATGAGTTACATGTTGTAGTCATTGTGTCTCAAGTACCAGTTTTTGTGTGTAAACAATCGAGAAAAACTGTAAAATCATTGGAATGTTTTAAAAAAAACATGATATAATCTGAGGGCCTAATAACATCCTGAAAACATTTTCTAAATGTTGCTTTCGGAATGTCCTTAGTTTGTTTTCATGTAACATTCTGAATGTTTTATAGAAGAACGTTCTATAATATGTTACCTCATCCACATACCCAAAACATCCCAAGAATGTTAGAGCTAAAACTTCCTTTCTTTTAATATTACATATTATATATTATATTTTCATATTACAAGAACGTTTTAGAAAAAAATGTTTTGGGATTGTAGGCCTTGATAATATCTGGAAAATATTTTCCACATGTTGCTTTGACAGTGTTCTTCATTTGTTATCGTATAACGTTGTGGGAAAGTTTTATAAAAAACATTCTGTTATCGGAGGCCTTAAAAACATGCCAAAAACATTTTCTAAATGTTGCCATAAGAATGTTCTTCCTTTGCTATTTTGTAACATTATGGGAATGTTTTATAGAAGAACATTCTATAATCTGCTATTTCAACATCACCAAAACATCTTCAGAATGTTGCACTAAAACATTTTTCCTTTCTTAACATTTAACATTATAGGAACATTATTTGAAATGATAAACATCCTTACAATGTTTTTTGAAATTTAATAAAAACATTTTTTTAAAACGTAATAAGAACTTGTAGGGAATGTTAGCCAATGTGTGAACATTCCCTGCTAGCTGGGTTGACCGCCCCGAGACGAGCTGTAAGGCCTCTAAAAAAGAGAACCGGAGATCTCCAGTGGAGGATTTTACATGGTGCCATTGCAACCAATGCCTTTTTATCTGTTCTTAATCACAGTGTTTTAAATGAGTGCCCATTCTGTGGGCTGACTGAGAACATTTTTCATGTTTTTACTGAGTGCAGGAGATTGGCAGAGATGTTTAATGTTTTAACCCGTGTTTTTAACCTATTTGGTGTTCTGTTTACTGCCCCTGTTTCTATCTGTGGAGTTGTTTTTTAAAAAAAAAAAAAAAAAAGAAAAAAGAAAAGAAAAGTGTCAGCTCCTAAACTTTTTAATTGGTGAAGCCAAAATGTCAATCTACCTGACTCGTAGGGACAAACTGCATGGTGGGCCGACTCTTGACCATGTGACCCTGTGGAAGTACAATGTGAAGGCCAGAGTGAGGCTGGAGTTTTGCTTCCACAGGATCACAGGGAACATAGATATGTTTGAACAGAAGTGGGCTCATGAGGAGCTGTTGTGCCGGGTGACCGGTGGGAAAGTAAAATTTGCACCATTCCTCAACTGACTTATTGATTTTAAAACTATTTGTTTGTTTTTAAACCAACAGTAAATAAAGTTCTGTTTAAAAATCAAATCAAATCCTCTTCTTCTTCTTCTTCTTCTTTTTTGATTGCCTGCATTTGCTGCTGTGAGTTAAATCGTCATCCCCGGCCACCGTAGCAACACGTAGGCATGGTTTGTATGGGACATGGTTTGTTGGGGGCGTGGTTTGTAGGGGGCGTGGTTTGTAGTGGCTTCCTGGGTTGCAGTGGCTGCAGTTGGGTATTAATGGCCTTTCACAGGAGTGGCAGCTCATTTCTAGGAAAGAGTCAACTTCTAATTTCTTTCTGCTACAGTGCTGACTACTTTTATGTGTTTGTCTATATCTTTTCTTCTGCTTAAGTACTGTTCTAGTATGAAATTCTTTTTTTGCTAAATGTGAAAATGTCGCTGACTTTTTTTCTGTTTCATCTGTAAAAAGTTAAAGTTAGTTTTTTTGTGCTACAGTTAGAGTAGGTGGTCTTAAAGACTGTGCAAGTGAAACTATCCATTGTTTCTGTTTAAGGACGAGTGGAAGTCTACTTTTGCTTTAAAAGGTCATTTGCTGTAAAACTTTCATGGCATTTATTGTGCTGTTTGGCACAACAGAGTTTAGGTATTGCGGTGCCATGTGAAACATGTACCCAACTTACTGTGTACTTGTGAAAACAGAGTATGTTTTTAAAGATGATACAGTATGTTAGTATAGGTCTGACAAAAGACCCAACTTATATGTTTAACTTCGTTTTACAGTGAAGCCCACCCTGTGAGGCAGAACCAGCCCATCCTCAAGAACCCAAGGACATTATAATGGTTGTTCGATCAAGGTGCCATCTTCCACCAAATCCCTGCATATGGCCGTTTATCATCTTATTATTTTGCCCTTTCACTACACGACCAGCGTGTGCTCTGAAAATAATGAGGCACTATTATATCTGTAAAAAATCAAGTGTGACTCTTAATTGTGAATTTTCCCTTGACTCTGAGAACTTGCAACACATAGAAATAGAGTGGAACATTGTGCCTCTAAATAGAGAAGAAGATGACAGGATCATTATCTTGTTGACTGGAGGCATGTTATATAATGATTTATATGATCCTTTAAAGGGCAGGGTGCACTTCACGTCTCCTGATCCCCAAAATGGGGATGCTTCATTAACCATCAATGACCTGGGGCTGACAGATACAGGGACTTACCAATGCAAGGTGAAAAAGTACATCAGAGACATTATCCTGATTGTAATGGAAAGACCAAGCAAGCCCGTATGTTACATGGAAGGTGAAGCTACGCATTGTGCTGAAATGTAGATCCTCAAAAGGTACCCCCCCTTCTGAGATACAGATGGCCAAAGACAAGTGGAAACTAGATGTTGCATCGAGATTCCTTTGGTAACACTATTGATGGTACCTTGTATTTACTTAAGATCACAGAGCAGGACTGTGGAACTTACCACTGTACGGTTCAAAATCTTGTGGGTATGTAGGATTGTGAGGTTACAGTCAGTATTACATCACCACAGATCATAAGCTATGGACATGAAGCTATGGCATCAGCTGTTCCTACCATGGTTGTGGTCATCATCGCTGCCATTACCCTGATTTGCTTCTGCCGCAGAAAAAACAGAATGAAGAGTTAGTTAGCATTAACAACTACGTAGGCGAGAACGTAGGTGCTGAAGAGGAGTCCTGGTTATCTGCGCTCGATTGCTCTTCCTCAGCTACCCGGATGTCAGTCACAGTAAATTGAATTTGAATTTTGAGAACCAAATTTGAATTTCGAGAACTGAATTTGAATTATGTGAACTGAATGTGAAAATATATAGAGAGCTGAATTTTGCAAACTAATAAATTTAATTTCAAATAATGCTATTCAGATTTTTTTTTTTTCAAATTAAATACAAATTCAAATTATTAGATTCAAATTCAGTTTTAATGCATTCATTGAAGTATAGCAATTCAATTTCAAATATTGACAAGTCAAATTCAGTATCTAGTGGCACATATTTCAGCCTAGTGGCTCGCACAGTGTTGATAGGAGATTTTTTTTCCTCACTTTTCCTGGATCATTTTGTTTCCCATAATGTTCAGTAATGCATAACTAAAAAATGACAACAAGTACCTGTAATACTATTTGTATTATTTATTCAAGAACCTTTAATAATACTGAACAAACTGAGCCATCCAGTGAACAGTATTTTGGTCAAAGTTTTGATGATGACAAAAAAGTGATGTAACTAACAGCAAGATATAGTCAACTTGCAGTACTGCAGTAGGTATTCTTCTGGAAAAGAACTACAAAAACAAAACAATAACAATAAAAATGTAGTTGAACGTTTCTCAAGACTAAATAAATGGCTATATCAACACCTAGATACAATCAGATTAGACTTTTTGTTTCCCCTTCAAAACAAAACATTTCCATTGTTCTCATACTGTTGTGCTGCCAGAACACCCCAGTAGTGCAACCTGAGTGGGCAGGTTCTTCTTACAAGCTGAGAGAAATCTCTCAAAAGAGAGGGGTGTCAAAAACTGATACACAGCTGACCTTCCCTTTATTGCTGTATTTTATTTAACGTATACAATATTTGATAACTACATGTTAAATAGATTTTTTTTAAAACATAGAAAAACTAAATTGGTATCTCCAGGACCACATTTTGCCATGATGACACACTGACTCTCACACATACACACACACACACGAACAAAGTGAAAACAAAACCAGTCAACACTGTCGCAGCTGGTATAAACCTTATGATTCTCAGATACCTGTTGTCACTAAAACAGATGTTTAAAGTCTGTGTAAAGCAAATTCAGCCATTTTCTTCTAAACACATTAAAAATGTCATAAATATATTTCTTTAAAACGTAAAAAGCATTCAACCATTAGAATTTAATTTTGGAGCTAGGCTCACAAACTGTGTTTCAGGATTTCTGTGTTCAGGATTTAATGGGCGGGTCAGAAAATCATGCAAATCATGGCCGCGTTACGTAACGCGGCCATGATTTGCATAAACCCGATCCTGCTGCGGAAGCCGTATAAATACACTCAGCGCATTAGCTTCGTGGTTTTTCCGCTTGCTCTCCAGTCCTGGATAGCATCTCTTAGAATAGTTTGCAGCTAGCTAACCAGTCAACCAGTCAGCTAAACAGTCATGTCTCCTCCACATCGCTGATGCATCTTTCCTGGATGCCACAGTGTGCAGGGTAATGACACTGTTAGCTTATTTAAGTTTCGTAAGGATGACAACGTAAGGAAATGGTGGATTGTCAAAAGGAGCTACTGTGGAGAGTTAAAAATCACCACCAACACCTGTCTCCGCAGAGTCCACTTAGTTATATACAGTTACAGGGACTGTCACCAGGTGAAGTCTGGATATCTGAAGAGTCTGTTGAGGCTGGTCAGTGGAGCCGAACCAACCCTCTCCGTCCCGGCCTGCATCCTCCCATCCCGCCGACAGCGCATGCTGTCATCTCCGCTGCCGGCATTATGTGGCCGCCTGCGACCATCCCGCCGACAACAGGTGCTCTCATCCCCGCTACCGGCAGGACTTTAGATTCTCTGTGCTGACCCAGGCCGCAGGCCGGGTCGGGCCGGCATTTCCCGTCAATATCCCTCGGGCCGGGTCGGGCCGGCACTTGATCAAGCATTTGTGTTTGTGTGTGTGTGTCTTTTGTAATAACTCATAATAATGACAGTACTTCCAGCTACAAAACGCTCATCTCTCTCCTCCCTCCATGTTGTTTGTGCCGCTGCATGGTTTTACACGTGAGTGAGTGTCCTCCTGCAGAAAACGTGACTTCTCGCACATGCGACGTCACTCCCCGAGATGCAAGAAGAAAAGCTAAAATAAATATTTTTACTGAGGAAAATCACAAAAAATAATAGTAACGCACAGTCTAGGTGCACCATGGAGCTTGAGAACATCCGTTATAACAGCCCACATATTAAAGGTGACATATTATGCTCATTTCTGTTGCCTGACGTGGTTCCCTGATGTCTAAATGGAATGTTAGTAACATGCTTTGGTCGAGAAAAGCTCAAGGATTGAGCACAGCAAGATTCTTGAAACACCAGTTTCACAGCCCGTTTCAGTGCCTCTCCCTTTAAATGCTAATGAGCTACTACGCGCACCGCCCAAAGATGTATTTGAGCCGCCCACCTCTCCCTGCCAGCGGAAGACGTGTGACCATGGCAACGGCTGAGTAACGGGAAGAAATGGCCGCCGGACAACAAACTGTGGCGCAACCGTACATGTTCGAGCCGGAGTCCGACCCAGAACAACAAGAGGCTGACATATATGTTTCTCAGTGGTTAGTATTTAACTTTTTTTTCTTTTCTTTTTTTTTTTTTACCTCGACATTACTTACATGTTACTGCGTAGACAAACGAAAGTTTTACGGGCTTAGTAGCCGTCTGCCCCGCACTGTTACAGATCACAATGCCCTTCTCCTTCCCCGAGTGTTTACATAACAAAGCTTAGCCAAACCTCGACTGGCGTTTACTGCCTTCAGTTGCAGTAACGCGGAAGAAGCTAGCAATTGCCGTTACAAGAGAAAACCGTAACCTCTTAATATTATTTACCTTTATGTGGACAGGTAAGTCAATTGAAAACCTGCTTTTATTTGCAGTGACGACATGTAATTAGCTGGCAATTTCCAACTGTAGTTGTCAATAAGCCACAGTTGCCTCCCGTCACCTCTCTACCAGCAATATTGTTATTGAACCGGTTCCAACAGTTTATACGCTTTAAATAAATATTACAAAAGAAACAACACAACGTGATTGATTAGCTTTGCGGTTTCCAATGAATAATATAAATTCTGCTTAAAAACAGGTGTTCCTGTGGCAGTTGTGAACAAGTGCCTACAGAGCCTGAGAATACCTGCTGTATGGAAATACCACAGGTAAGTGTGAACACTGGGCAAACAAGGTTGTTATTTTGCAGTCTCTTTTCTTTAATCCATTGACACTCACTTACCTTTCATAACTTCTAGGTTACACGAAGACTAAGTTACAGCAGCTTCCTGAGCAACCATCATGCATGCTGGACCATCCTGGCCTAGAGCCTGTCTGCCTGAATGTGTTTTCACTGCAGAATGCACTGAACATTTATCGGGCAGACTACGGACCTTTATGTCTGAGGGGAATAGTGCAGTAAGCTTTTTAGACCCATAAATATTATAAATTTATTGCAAAAGTGTTATGAAGTACATAACTGCTTCCTCTGTCTTACATTGCTTATAGTTTATCTTTACTATCTTTTACTTGGTAACATGAAAACTACATATGAAACAATGAAAACACACAGAACAGTTGGGAGAGATGTTTTAATTAAAGAAACAATTGTAGACATACAAAATAAAAAAACTTGCCAGTTGCCATGGATGTGAACATTCAGTGCTGACTTTCTACTGATTTGTGTCCAGCCAATATAGATACCTAGCCTACAGAAGCTTTGTAAGCTGGTGCTGGTGCTTTCTGGGGCGAAGAGTGAGAGCTGTGCTGCGTGCCTGTGCTGAGGATTCACGCAGAGTTCCCTGACGCTGAAGGACAGTATGTTAGGTTCAGTCCTGTCCTTGTTTGAACCTTGGCACGTAACTGGCTATAATGTCCAACTTGCCAGGTCTTTCATACTGAGCCGAGAGGTCTTCAGGGATTGTAAGTTTCAGCACCTCGTTCACATATGGGCCAGGGTCCTGGAAAACCTTCTTGAAGATCAGGTCCAACAGTGCATCAACGTAGTCTGCAGTGCAATAAACAAAAAATAATGTTTACAAGAAAATGCACTAGAACCAAAAAGCCTTGTGCTGCAGTGTTGTCAAGTGTCTCTTTGTATTTCTCATAATTTATACGTTCTCCTTATTTATTATTTTGAAAACCATCAAAAAAATAATTCAGATTTTATTTGTGTTTATTTTCAACCTTTTGTGTTGTGTGTCCATCTTTGTTTTTTATTTGTGGGTTTCAAATAAAAGATTGTAAAACTTACGGAATGTTGGCTCTGCTTTCACAGGCTTTGCAGTTCATTCTCCATGCTTAGATTTGGGGAAGTTGACTGTACAGCAGCTCTCCACCTGTAGATGTTGCCTGTGGTCAGTCAGTATTTTCATTGTAATGCAGGGCAGCCAGGTAGAGTATTGGGTGGAAAAACAGTACTTTAAAAATAATAGTATACACACTAAACTATAATCAACTAAACAGTGTTGTTTTATGTTCGCCAATCCATATTCATAACAGAGTAAAACAAAACTACATATTAGAGTAAAATAGTGACCAACATTACATCATATGCTTTCGTTCAACAAACCTGTGCTTCTGAAGTGAGGCCGGAGAGTTCTCATGGAAAGCTGTGTGCCAACCGTGCATTTCACTGGTTGGTCTGTCTGGCAGGCAACATGATGCACTACAGACTGCTGTACAGATGTGCCTGGCTAAACACAAAAGGAAGGAATATGTTATGTGTCTGTTTTCTCATGTTACATGAAACAAAGCTATGTAGACAGAAATTATGATTAAAACAATCAATTTGATAAGGCAAATTCTGGCAAATCATAATCTGAGCAAACCCATGCAAATCCCTCATTTCACATTAGATTCAGTAAGTGAGCAATACATATGTTGTCCATTTTCTGTGTCCATGCCTTCATATAACTAACGTTAATCGTAGCACAGCAGACAGGTAACCCCTGTCTCAGGCTCCAAAGCAAAGTAATGATTGCTTGACTGCAGATAAAGATTTGGTACTGTCAGATCGGGTCTCTTGTACCAGCAGCTAACACTACACACGTAGTTACGTGTATATCAACGCAAAAGAAGTCGTTGGACTGCCGAGGTGCTCCTGGGCATCTAACACACTGGTCTTTAGCCTTTAGCACAACATGCTAATTGACGTAACGTAGCTCACTGGCCGTGAATCACAGAGCATTTCATACCGTCCTCTCTGCGTGTTCACGGCGGAACATTAGCTCGCCGTCCACGAACAACTGAGACAATTTCACACCGTCTGATCGGCTGTGAGCATGTGGATGAGACGGTTTCCCATGCGTGATCATGTCGGAACAGTAGCTGTTGTAACTGAGAAGTTGTCCGCGGACGATGAGCTAGCTGGCGCTGCTCGACCGTGAACATGACGATGGCTAGCTAGCGCTGTTCACGGCCGAGCAGCGCCAGCTAGCTCATCGTCCGCGATCAAATCTCAATATCCTAATCAATTTTCTCAATTCACTGTCATGTTTTAAAAGGGTGCTGATATGACAAATTAAGGTTAGGCAACATTAACATTACCGTGAATCCTGAGACCAGTAAGCCCAATGTTGTAACGTTAGCTCAGCCTTTTATTTACATCACCGGTTAGCGTTAGCTCATGTGCTAAACAGCCAAAGTAACACAAACAACACTGTTTTTAAAAATACTTACAGTTTCTTCTTCTGTGGCGTTGACACGGACAGTGGGTATTGATCCATCTTTGAGGAACAATCTCGTTGCCAGTCCAGCCTGATACTGACCCTGGTTGCTGAAACAGTCCGGTGTGAAGTGATTGGCACAGACAGCAAAGCTTTTGCTCAGTGAAGCTGGGACGTTTGCCTGAAAAATACAATTTAGCCACTTCGCTCTGATATCCTCTTTGGTAGGGAGGCGATGTAGGGAAACACGAGTGTCCGTGCATCCGACGACAGAGCAGGAGTGCTTGGCTTTCGGGTTGTACACGGTTGCGATCAGGCTGTGGCATACAAGTGAAACGAGAAAATGGCAGATTCTCCTTCACGTAGCCGGAGTAATATGGGAGGAGATATCCAGCGTGAGGGCGGGAGCATTCAAATCACCCGCACTGTTATGTAACAGTGCTCCAAATGGCTCCTTTAGAGACACATTTCCTGACTCTGCCAGTTTACAAAACATTGACTTAGTGGTGGTAAATCACTCTTAAGGGGTCAGAAGGCACTCCAGGTATGCACATATACATAGTAAAGCAACGAAAAAGTGAGTTTTGCATAATTTATCCCCTTTAATTTACAAAAAGCAATCTCAAAAGTGTCTCCTAAACGCAATCAGCTGGGCTTATGTGAAAGAGGTTGGTTATAGTTAGAAACCAACAAGCACCACTGTGGCATTATTTCATAGAAAACCCCCTAAATTCAAGCCAATTGCTGGCCCTGTGGATCCAGAGGGATTACATCTTCAGTTGTTAGCTATTGTTTTAGTTGGGCTGTGGATTCCAGCATCCACATGAGTTTCTTATTTTTTTTTTAATTGAGAACAATTTAAATTTATATATTCATACTGAAGTATGTAGTTACTGGTCTTGGTGTGGACGGCCGATTTTAGTATCAACTGAATGAAAGGTAACCTTCTGGTCTTGACTTGAATGAAAGATCAGAGGTGTAGAAACTGAAAATATTTTATATTCAGAAATGCATCCAGCTTCTATTTCAACAACATTTCTCATTTGTGCAAATGTCTTGATCAAGAATCTGCCTTTCTTTATTGATCTAATCTCACAGACACTCCCCATCTTAGTGATGATGAAGAGAAGCAGCCTCCATCTGTAAGGGAGGTCAAATTCAGCAGCATTAGTTTGATTGAATCCAAGTCCCTGAAGAAAGCCAAGAGGGTGCAGCAGAGAAACAGCCCACACAGTTGTTACAAAAAGGTAAACAAAGTACACAACTTTGAGCAGGCGTTTGTGCTCAGCCACAGCATCCAAAATGTGCAATCCACTCCAAATGATGAAATTGATTTCATCAGCATTTGATAGACGCTCCATTCATTTTCTGTTCTTGACTAAATCACTAATAGTAATTTTATTAATTAATCTAAATGATTCTCATCAAACTAGCCTTTGGAATGTTTGTGTATTTTTGGGACATTGTAGTTTCAACTTGTCCCTAAAGCAGCAAAATGTGACCTTCTGCAGAAAGTGATCTGATTGAGGCTCATCCCCAGGACACTTCGGCAGTTAACTAGCGTTACTGTTAATGCTCCTCCATGAACATATCTGTACAATGTAAACAAAGCACAAGTTCAACCTCGGGTGTGTTTTAAGAGCTTAAACTGCAGAGCTTCTTTTGAACCACTAGATGGGAGCATTGTGCAACTAATATAAAGAGAACAGATTGTTATTTGATTAGGATGACAGCACTACCAGTGGAAGTGGAGGTGAGTCTGGCATGGAGCAAGCCTAAAATGAGTGAAGTATATGCTGAAGTGGAACATTAGATTAAGTGTTGCTGTATTTTATGATTTATTTGGTTTTCAGTTTTCACAGAACTATTTGCAAAAGTCTTTACTGAAATGACTACACTGTTGTTCTAACATACTAACATCTGGCTAAACTACCTCATCATCAGGGATTCAAAATACTTTGATTCATTAAGCCAGTCAAGCAAATACTGAATAAAACATCATGGATGTAATCACTGTGTTACAGTGCAGAGAACCAATTAATTTTTAGACCCAGTGAATTTAATGTTTCCAAGTATTTAAAGAATATTTTCATTTTGCAGTCACAGTTTGGTAAGGTAATGCAACATAAAAATAAGAATAAGAGATAAACCTTAGATATTTACATCACACAACTTGTTAACATTTTCAAAATTCTTCTCCCATAGCACTATTGCATGCTGATGCATGATTACAGTCACCTGATTAAGGACTTAAGTAGAACTGGGTTTGGTGAAAACATCTATAGTAGATAACTGTTACTACTGGACTGAAGACTGTCTTTAAGGTAAGAAAAATGAAAAGGGGATTTTAGACTGAGATGGTATGAACCTTTTTTAGTGTGGTGTCTTGGACAACGTGGATCTAGGGCATCATGTGACTCAGTGACATGACTTATTTTCTGTAAAGACTGGAGACCATTTTCTCTGCTGTTATCAGGAACGAGGCTGAACAATGGGGCTCATCCAGACAGTTCTAAACATGCTCAGTGTTTGAATGAATGGCACAACCATGTGCCTCAGGATCCTCTACTGCTTTCAGTTTTTATGATTCTCTTTGGTTCTTGCTCAGCTTGTTTTTGTCAGTTTTGTTGCTAAATCACTTTTGGACAGCAGCTTCATTACTCTAGCTTGCTTTTTATTTTTCAGTCCGCCTGCCTATGTGTCTTGCATTTGGGTCCTCATTATAAAAGCTGTTATAATTGAATTATCATAGACTCTTATGACTGTAGGGTTGGGTATTGAACCCTGTATTTCTAATGGTACTGGCCAAAATACATCAGTACTACCAACTACCAAGTCATATCAAGTCAATCTGTGACAGGTATGTTATAGCACATCTTTACGTTAACATTATAGAGAGAAAGGCCGTGTGAGATGTCTCCCCAGAACTCAGCCAATATGCTGTGGACTTCACTATAAGCAATTGTAGACTATGTGAACTGCATACTTTCAATGAAGAAATATCACAAAATGCATTTTTTGATTCCCAAATCATTTTTATATAACACAGGCTTAGCTCCCTAGCTTGATGTTAACACAAAATGGGAATTCTCATTAACACGCTAACAGAGGTTAGCATCGCTGATGAAAATCTACAAATTGTTTACAACGATGTTCACTGACTTAAATGTTTAATTCACATACATACCTAAAACAACACGTGTGCTTATATTTCCTGGTATATAATGTATTATTTATACTTTGAAAACAAGCATATAGCTGCAAACTTCACATTGTTAATTCAATCTTCTGCTGTAGCACTGTGACACTGAGCTTCTACAGCAAGCTCAAGGGGTTTGATTGAATTCAAAATGCCAAATTTAAAAATAAATTTGGTTTCAAAAATACAGCCACCACTAGTGGAGACGCTGTGAGCCAGGAGAGGGCAGCACATATAGAGCGTATATCCTGATGTTTTCTCATGTGTTTTCTATTGTATTTTTTTATTTGTAGCAGTAGTTTGATAAGCAAGAACAGCTACAGTGCTCAGCGTAAATGAGTACACCCCCTTCGAAAAGTATTATTTTAAACAATATCTCAATGCACACAAAAACAATTTCCAAAACGCTGACAAGACTAAGTTTTATATAACATCTGTTTAACTTATAACATGAAAGTAAGGTTAATAATATAACTTAGAGAACAAAATTTTCAAGTTTACTCAAATGAGGGTGATGCAAAAAGAGTACACCCCACTGAAAGTCTCTGGAGCAAGGCTAAATTTTAGACTACAAATGTCTAATTTAACAATAATCAACCACAGGTGAGTCTAATTATTCATTACACAGATGTCCAGCAGACAGTTGACTATAAAAGGGTGTAGAAAACCCCTTCCCATTTCATGTTGTTAGCAATGGTGCCACGTGGAAGAGAAATGTCTCAAGACCCGAGAAAGAAAATACTTTTTTTCACCGCAAAAGTGATCAGCAAGAAGATCAGCAAAGCTGTACCTATCAGTCAGAATACTGTAGCAAACATGGTACAGAACCTTAAAAAGGATGGAACTGCAAGCATCTCACAGAAACGTCCAGGTCGTCCACAGAAGTTAACACCTCGATAGGAGCATCCTCTGATGAGAAGGGTCGAAGAAAATCGGCATGCAAGTTCACTGCAGTTATCCAAGGAAGTAGAAAGCCGAACTGGGGTGACTATTTCCCGTGACACAATACGGCGTACACTGCAGAGGAATGGCATGCATGGGTGCCGTCTCCTAAAGCCCAGGCACAAAAAAACCCGCCCAGAGTTTGCCAGGGCCCATGCTCAGAAAGATAAAGACTACTGGGGCTCTATACTTAGGAATGATGAGACCAAGATAAATGTTTTTGAAACTGATGGCTTCAAAACTGTATGGTGTCACAATGGTGAGGAATACAAAGAAAAATGCATGGTGCCTACAGTGAAACATGGTGATGGCAGTGTTCTTATGTGGGGTTGCATGAGTGCTGCTGGTGTCGGGGAGCTGTGTTTCATTGATGGCATCATGAATTCACAGATGTATTGCTCTATACTGAAAGAAAAGATGCTACCATCACTCTGTGCCCTTGGTCGTCGTACACTTTTCCAACATGACAGCTATCCTAAACACACATCTAAGGCCACTGTTGGATTTCTGAAGAAGAACGGGGTGAAAATGATTCATTGGCCAAGTATGTCTCCTGATCTGAACCCAATTGAACACCTATGGGGAATTCTGAAGAGACAAGTTGAGCATCACTCTCCATCCAGCATCCAGTCTCTAAAAGAGATAATTCTTGAAGAATGGAAAGAGATCGATGTAACAAAATGTTTCCAACTTGTTCATTCCATGCCTAGAAGACTTGGTGCTGTCATTAAAAATCATGGAGGTCATACAGAGTACTAGATTTAGTTGTTTTTGTTGTTGTAAAACTGAAAAATGTGTAATCTAAGTTATGTTATTGACCTTACTTTCATGTTAGAGGTTTAACAGATGTTATATTAAACTTATATATAATCAACATTTTGGAAATTGTTTGTGTGCATTGAGATATTGTTTAAAATTGTACTTTTCAAAGGGGGTGTACTCATTTACGCTGAGCACTGTATATGTAGGAGTTTAGTTCACAAAGTACATATTTTATTCACACTATTGTACATTTTATTTTCCACTTTTATGAGGTCAGACCATTGAGTTTAAAAGGACAGTTTAAGTTTATTTAAGGTGAAGGATGATGATTTAAAGGCTCACATTTGTGCTGTCTACTGTACACGCCACATGTGTGAGCCTTTATATTAACATCATTTAATATTCAGGGTCTCTATTCATTTAGGCATAAAATCTTATTTCTCTTATTTTATCAATGCAGCAGGAACAGCAAAATGTAGCAGTTTACTAGAAAAGTATTTTATTTACCAGATTTACATGCAGTATAGCAAGATGCTACAGAAATGAAACTAAGACTGACTGACTTGTGATGTACACTGTTATTGTAAATATGACTCATGATATATTGACTAGAAGTGGATGGTTGTACTGGTTAGAATTTAAATAACCTATTAGTAAAAAAAAAAAAAATTAAAAAAAAAGTTTGGTACCAGTATGGAAGTAATTCCAGGTACTGGTATGGTTTCAAATGTGAATGGTACCCAACACAATATGGCAGCAGCACAGAGCAGCACAGACTTTTGCGCTGTGTTTATGTCAGAAACAATGGAGGTTTGATGTCTGAAAGCCCTGTCAGAGTCATGGAATTGGATCTGTGGGGCTGTACATTGGCACAGAGATTTTTAGGAGCAAAATGCTAATGCCTACAACATTTTATGGCAGTCTATCCCATGGGCTCTATGTGGTCTTTGTGGCAATCATTCGCATCACTGCTTTGTTTCAACCATAATGATGCATAATGTGCATTTCATTTAGCCACATTTGCTAACTCTCTTCTTCACTCTGATTCTGCTAGAAGTTATAGTGACAGGTAGCCAAATGAAACGCACATTACCTTGAGTAAACTTGAGGAATTCTTTTGGTCTGAACATTTTTAGGTTTTAGGAAAATTTGAACAACTCATCAAAATACATAACAAAGGTGTAGTTGTATAAAAACATTTTACTACAAATATTTTACAGTAGGGCCCACTACCACTGACTTTGGACCACTTGGTCTTCCATTGTCTTACTTGTCCCATTTAACTAGAAATGAAAGGATGAAAGCCAGATACTTAGCATTGCAGCTATCCTCTAACACATACGTAGCCCTTTCCTTTCAAATGACATTTTTTTCTTCTCCACCCTTGGCACTCCTACTCTTCTCAGAGCTTCCGTGTCATCCATTTTTAACGTAAAACAAAGCAGGTCATGCAGGTAAGTAGGTCACTGCACAGCTGGAGTTCTTGGTCCATCTGGCTCCAGCACATGGTTATGTACTAATTGTATTTCCACTGTGCCAATCGCTCACCTCAGACACCTGGCATGTGCAGACAAGGCACGTTTCCCTGTGGGAAATTGGAACAATGTGCCAAGTTGCCTGTATGTTCTTTGACGTCATCATATCATATTTTAACATTTTCATCACTGGAAAAATTCGAGTCTTACTCATTGGAGGACTATTGCACTTCTTTTTTTAATTATATAACTTCTCTGGCTGCATAGCATCCAAGTCTTTTTTTCTGTTATCTTGGACTCCTATTTGTCAGTCTTTGGCCTGATCAAGTTCTGTTGCATTTTTTTCTCTTCCTGCCCATTTTTGCTGGCTGCTCTCAAAGCAGAGTGAAGATGCTGCTCTGCCTGACCTGCACTGTTTTCAGATGCAGAATTATGTTTTTCACCAAATAGCTTTTAATGTACAAGGGATTTTTGCCTTAGTATACTGCTGCATACTAATGAACACAGTATGGGAACAAATAAATAAAAATTGAAACGAGAAGTGCAAGGACTGTGTCTCAAGCTCTATGGAACTGTAGTATTTTGTGACTAATCCATGCAGTCACTGTTTCCACTGTAATGGGTTCTGTTAAGAGATCTATCCATATTAAGATATTTAGTTTGGTCCTGCTTTTCCAGTTGAGGAGGATGGTCCTCTTGGTGACAATAAGGGCGATAAGTTCTAATTTAATACCTTGGTTTGGGAGTGTGACATAAGATGGGTCACCTACTATCATTGGGCAGTGCCAGAGGGAAGTAGATTGAGCCATTACTTGTGTCTGAATGGCGAAAAGTATTTTGGGGTATTATTGTACCGATTAGTACATTCTTTAAAGAGAATGGAAAGCCAAGTTTTGGATTATGTCTTGGAATTGTGTGATAATTCAGTATTTTATGGTTTTGTTTAAAATCAGGGTTGTTCCGAACTGGTGTGTATTTACAAGTTGTTCATGTAGTTAGTGTGCAATATAAAATCTTATGGCCAGTTAAACACCATTAAAGAAGACTTTACTGTTTGTTTAGGGCTGATGATCATAACTGTTTGCATGTAACTCAGGTTCTATTAGTTCAGGCATCTTATTGTATTGAATAGACAATGTGTAGTTACAGCCACTAGGGCGCTCGCTATTAAAATACAACATAAGATGTTTGCAGACAGTGTTGCCAACTTAGCGACTTTGTGACTTTCTGTGACTCTTTTTGAAAAAAGCAACTAGTGAAAAATATAGCATCTTTTTCTCGTGAAAAACCTACTTTTTCGAACTCCTCCTTGGGTAATGAATTAAAGTAATGAATTAAAAAGTAATGAATTAAAAAGTTAATGGACGACATGGAGGCCTAAAAACCGTCCCACGCACAGCCTTTAGTCAGCCGTGACTAGCAGAGACAACCATGTTGCTGCTAATCAGTGTGCTTGCAGCAGCAGGGCATTATAATTCATTACTTGTGTTGTTGTTGATGTGAATGTACAGCAGGCTGTAGCAAACGATATATAGCGCAATTCATTACTTATGGGAAACGTTTCAAGAGCGACAGGCTTGCCTCCAAGCAGCACAGCACGAGGGAGAAGCGGGTGTAACGCGGAAGACGTAGCTGGCGCTGGAGCCACGTCAAACCAACCAATAGAAACTCTTCTTCTCTCTTCTAGAAACCCATCCACCAGCGTAGGCCCCGCCCATCAAGTGCAGTTGAATTCGCAAGCAAAACTTTAGAACTTGCAAGCAAAGAGGACTGAATTTCAAGCAAAACGATCATATGTTTTTACTTACAAGCATTAGTTTTGATTAAAATTGAAGAAATATGTTCTCTCATATTTTTTATTTTTTTTCAATTGCAACCTTTTCTGTTTTGACCTAAAAAAAAATATGATTGCCACTTACTCTTTTTTGCTCTCAAATCTCTTTTTTGGTTTCACATCTATTTTATTTGATTGACAAATAAAGGAACAAAATTCTCTCCATAGATATTCCGGTGTAAGTTTAATCCATGGTCTAACACACCTTGACACCAAGTACGACCCCCCTCCAGATATAAAGTTTGCAGACCACTAGCTTACGTAGTTTTAGCATCCTCGGAAATGACCGCACAACAATACGTTGCTGTAAATGGGTCCAAGTATAAATCACCATCAAAAAGCCTCAAATAACGCTCAGAACAGCACCAAACCGAGCAATATTACAAACAGGGTCCCAGCACATATTTCAAGGTATCAAACATTTGATATCGATGCCGGCTTTGTCAGAAAAGGTACTCTGTGTCAAGGCGTGTTAGAACATGAATATCCCTTTAAGATTATGGACTCATGTGTCCACACCTGCTTCTTTTCAATATACAACCCATACAATGAGCCGTCAACCTATTCTTGCCCATCACGCACCTGTGCGGGCGGTGCGTGAGGCAGGTGGGCTGCCATCCTTTTATGGTCCGCGGTTCCTTCCTGGCAGCCTCAGTCTGAAGAGGACGGCAGCACGCAGCGCGGCTCGCTCCGCTCGTCCTCCGGCAGTGCCGCTGCGCTCTACGCTCAGCCTGCTTCTTTCTGGAACACTCCGTTTTTAACCGATACAAATACTCGTTGTCGGCACCGGCTGGAGGATTTTTTTTTTATGTCCTCCTCTGATGTTTTTCTACCTCGCGTGTTTCCCTCGCCAGTCAGTCGGTGGAATGGTCTGCGTTTTCTCTCCTGAGTCGTTTCCCCTTCAGCATGGGAACTGCGGTGTCTAAAAGGAAGAATCTGAGGAGTGATGCCATATCGTCCGTGGCCGCTAAAGTTCGGTGAGTAGCTTCGTCCGGGGTCCGCGGTGGCCGAAGGGTCGAAGCCCTCGGAAACCGCAAGGAGGAAATGTGCGCAATGGAGAGGTCTGCTCCGTCTCTCTGACTTTGTGTCATTTGTTCCATTTATTATTATGAAGTGATCATTCTTTATGTTTACATAGGCGTTTCAGATAGACCTTTTTCTCCCTTTTTAAATACACTTTGACGAAGGATGAACTCCTCATGAATCCAGCTGATAAAAGTAACAGAAAACCTCGGATTCATTATTAATGGTTATTAAACAGTTTGGCTGTGACCTGACTTTCATATATCTGTTTCTGACATATTAACCGGCATTATGACGCTAATAGCCTACAATATTGTGCACAGTGGCACATATAGACATAATTATGACTTGTAAGGAAAGGCTTCGTTTGAGAGCTGAAACCCTTACCTGTTCACTCTATTCGTCTCTGTTTGACATCTTTAAACTGTCTAAGCCTGTTTTGGACTTTTCACTGTTTCACTGTTGACTGATTTTTGGAGACTAAGTGATTAATAAAATTTATTAATGGCCTGTTCGAAAAGATGTCAAAAATAATGATAATAAATAAAAAGGCTGCCAAAGTGAAAAGAATTCAAGTGAGTAATTGATTTAATGAATCAACACAATGACCTGCATATTAAACACCAAACTTAGCAAAAAAATACAAAAAAACAAACAAACAAAAAAAAAAACCCAACAACTTAGAATTAAATGAAACTGATTTCTGGCAGTCTTACACTCAGTTGTAGACTACTTCAGCTTGATCTTTATATCTCTGCCTAACCGTCTTAACATGATCAAAACATCATTACCACCAAAAATATGAGGAGCAAACCCCTCCATCTGACCCCTGTACCGACTGTATTTTCTTTGCTTAATGACATACATACGGACCAGGATTCACTGGACTTGTGACTGATTGTGACATTTAACTCTGAATTTATGAGTCATGCAGTGAAAAGGATTGGTGTCATGTGGGTATTGTGTGTGTTCTCAGTCTGAAGGCAGGATGACTAATGTTCAGTGGTAGGAGATGTGGTCTGTGTTGCCCACTTACTGACCTCGGGAGGGAGAACGCAGACGAATGAAGTATTTCTGCTCTCAGAAGTAGATCTGCTCGTGCACACAACGTATGACCTTTCCATCTACTTACACACTCAGCACCACACTGCCTTATGCATATATTCTAAAACTCAGGTTTTTTTTTTTCTTTATTTTCGCATTTATCTCACAGTAACTCTCAGTAAATCACGATGGCTGCAGCTCGTGCCCTGAACACAAGGCAGCCTCGCTGCTGCACTCTCTGGTACTCTCTCTGCCTTTGTTCATGTGTTGTGTTTCAAGCTGCTCCTCGAGAAGATATTTGTTCAGTTGTTGTCCTTGTTTGTGGCTGTTGGTCTATTTGAGCACAAATACACTGAAAGCAGTGTAAAACTGGAGTCAAATTACTTGTACGTATACATGGTACTTAGCCAATAAAGCAGATTTTGATTCTGTTCCTCTGTGTTCAGGCAGTGAGTGCACTATTCAGTCAGTGCTGAGACTGAAAGAGAACTAGTTCGTCTACCACTGTCAGAACATTGTTAATGACAGACCAACCAGGGCTTTGTTGCTTGGTAAAGTTTTCTGATTTGGGATTTGTTATTAATGGAGACCTGTGAATCAGCATGTAAGAGCTAAACCACGGGCACCGCACATAAATCTGACAATGCATAGGATTCAGGACACACCAGGTAAATTGGAACATCTATTCATCTAAGTGTTTGCAGGGATGTTAATATGTTCAAAGTGTGCATGCAAAAGAAGCTAAATTGCACTGACGTTAGGCTAATTTAAAGCTTAATGTTAGCTATAGCCAATAAGCTTTAGCAAACTTCACTGTTCAATGTGAGGTCTGTGGTCAACTTTTGCATGAAAATGTTAGCATCAAAGATCTCACTAACCATAGTATGCATACATTAAAAAAATCAATAACTTGAAACAATATTAAAATGGGATCTCTGATAAATTTTAACTCGCTTAGTCTTACATACTCCATGATTCAGGCAACTGTCTGTCTTCCACTGTGTCAGTGATCAAACCAAACAGCCAATTAAAAGTTCATGGTTAGCATCCAAATGACAAGAGGAAAAAATATATCAGCCACTGCCTATTCTATCCCTGCTTCTAAAGGGAACTTGACGAGTGACGTCATGCGGATATTTTACATGATACTGTTTTGTGGACTCACATCATGTGTGTCTAGATTTCATGTGCACGAGTATTGACACATATTAAACATCTCTCTATAAAAACAAGGAATCTCTGTCTGTCTGTCGGCGTGTGTTTTCCTCAGATATCTCTGCAGATCAGAATCAGACTGACCTCAGAGTTTCCACAGGGCTGCTGCGTGGTTCAAGGGTGTGCAACGTCTCATTGCTTTACCAATTCTGCTTGCATTGTTAACTGTAGCCACCACAGCCACGTGCGCACCAGAGTCAGTCACTGCAGACATACCTTAAGAAACAAGCGGATTTATACCTGCAGCGACACGAGCTGGACCGGGATTTTGCCAGCGGTTTGGTCCCGTTCTGTGCATCTAAACTGACTGTTGTGGATTAATGAGACCAAACGAGTCCGGACCGAGTCTGTTCTGGTTTGAGGAGATCTGGATACGCGAGGACAACAAAGTGGAATCAGAATCTGTGGATGTTCGTGTGCAGCTAGCTGCTAGCTCCTCCCCCAGGCCCACCTCCCGAGTCAACGGATGCGCTGGCAGGTCTGAGGGTAAATAATGTTCACCACGCTTTTTCGCGAACATTGCCATCATGTTTGATTTGTGTCTGGTGCAGGAAGAAATGGTAAAAACGGGCTTTTGTCACAAAAGTGTCCGCAAGCAGCAAGTTTGGTTGCTGAGGAACTGAGGAAGTTGTGTGAGGGACGCCGGCGGTGATACACGATGCGACGGAGATGGAAAGTTTTGAGAGTTGAGAGATCTGTGACATATAGCGTGTTTGGAGTGTATAGTTAGTATGTTATATGGTGTTTAGTGTAGTGTGTTTAGTGTGTAGTGTAGTTGTTTTTTTGTGTTGTGAGTCAAAACAAGGAGGAGACTGCTGAATGTGGAACAGGCAGGAATAAGCTGAGGAGCCCTGAGCCTGAGGCATTGCCTGCATTTAAGTGTAAATAGTTACATATAACTTTGTAAATTTCAAAAACTTATGCACAAATTTAGCAAACAACAAATTGTATTAGCAGTATAACTAATGCAATTGGTTCATTAAACATATTTGTGGTTTTCACAGTAAAAAATCTAACTTTTTCCAACTCTGATTTGATGTTATTTAGTGATTTTAAGTCCATGGTGGTAATATAGTATGTCATGAAAAGAATAACTGTACAGTCACACATGTGAGGTTGTGCTGAAAATAATGACACCAAACAAGGCAAGGTAAAAAGTTTTTTAAGGTGAAATATAATGGTAAAATTAAAAGTAGCCAAAAACAGCCAATTATATCCCTGATGTCCCACCTTCAAACACGACCTCATTCGGCCATCCATGAAAAAGCTACTTAACCTTCCACTTTTCTATAGGAATATATGCTTCCTACGGGCAACACACTAGTCATACTTAATACACCAGTCCACTACAGGTAGCGAGCTTCTGTTTGGTAAGATGCCTGGTGTAGTCACTTACACCGGTTTATTTGCTAGTGGAACATTTCTTCACAGTGGCAACCCTAGCCCAACAGATGATCTGAGTTTATCTGTTGTGCAGTGAAAGAGCTATGGCAAGGTTGTATGACTCTAAACAAATCTAATCCCATGTCACTACCTTTGGGTGAATGAGAATGGGAATGCAGAGGAGGGCCTATATAGGAAGTGAATGTGTTTCTTTGGATCCTCATCTTCCAGCACTGACAGGAAACATCAGTACTCAGCCATAAACTTCAGATTTAATCATATTCACTACAAACACTACAGTAACATCCAGACCACTTTTTGTGAGATACTTTTCATGTCAGTGATGTGAAAAAAGGTAGAGCAGCCACGCTAGATCAAGTTGAGCAATTAGAAATAATAATCCCTGTGCTTTTTTTTTCCACTGACAAGGTAGAAGACACATATTCATTTTACTTGATGGACCACATCCACATAATTATGAATCCAAGAGACAGGAACCGGAATGAGAAAAATAACAGCCATGGGTAAGAGAAGAACCTGTGGAGAACTGGTCAGGTGATTGGTGATTGATGTTAGCTGATGACTGTGTTGCTTTATTTCTTAGTGTTTTAACATTTATTACATTCCAGGCCGTACCAAAACAAGCAACCATTATTCAACACTTGGACCATCACTTGTTTAATTATCAGACCAAACCATAATTTTGTTTATGGTGTTCTACCACAGAGGGAATGGAGAGTGAAGGAGAGAGGGGCAGTGTTTCCTAAATGTTAGACTATATTTTTGCATCAGTTATGCAAGAGTAAACACAAGCATGAAGTCCTGAGGACTTGTTATCCTCACAGGCTGTATATCTGCAGCCTGCACAATGTAATAATATGTACATAACTGTGTGACATCTGTGTGGACTGACTGTCAACACTGCCTCATGTGACTGGAAAAAGTGTGGAGAATTTTTTTCCAAACTGAATTTCCCCCCCAAAATTTTACTTGCATGTGGCATAAAGTCATGTATTTACTTTTGTTTGTCCAGACTTGGTATAAGTGTGCGCACTGGTGAATGACCTCTGCATGAGAAGTCACAAGCGGGCCTGTAGCTACCATTGGACACACCAAGATCATGTCCTTGGTATTTTTTCTGGGTCTTTGTTGAAAATGTAAATATATCCATTTCCAAAAATGTTAAATTAAAGGGGCACTATGTAGTTTTGGAGAAGAAATTCAAACTTAGAATTTGAATATCTAAAATATCAATGAGGTAATAATACAAACAAAATGAATCTGTACTTTTCCATAATTGATTAAACAAACTGTTGTCAGAGGAAAATAAGGTCCCAGAACACTGTTTGAGGTGGCAGGGTCCAACACAGGTGCTTTATAGCTACGCAATGGGGCGTGACCGGGTAAGCCGGTGTGTCTTAAAGAAATATCCAAGTACCCTGACAAGCAGCGGGGGTCATATCCCTGTACATATGGAATATGTAACGGAGTGGAGAGATAGTCTCGAGACGATAGAGAACAGCCAGTACAGCTGTGCTCCTCTGCTCTGTCTGACAGTGGAAGTGATTTCCTTGCAAAAAAAACACAAATAATTAAGAATAATTAACTGAAAAAATGCCAACGTTATAAATGTCACTTATCTTATGATGAATTCCAATTTAATTTTCCCCTGTGCTCTGTCTGGCATTATATCTTCAGTAATTCTAACTCTCAAAATGCATTAAGACTTCAAATAATTGCCCACACACTCTCCTAGCAGAGCTAGAGGATATGACCTCAGTATTTCTTCAGTCCCGGCCCTGGTCAGAAGTGCAGCATAAAGTGTCTCTTCAACATCAGCTGAGTGTAAGCCAGGTTTGATTGTTTCCCTCTCTCATCCCTTTCCTGTTCTTTGCTCAAATGAATCGCACAGCAGCCAGGTGGGCAAACATAAACATGCTGTGAAGAATTTAAGACCAGCATGCAGGATTTTGGCCATATTCAGAATGTTGTCATTAACTTGAAGTTAAACATGGAACTAATTATTATACCTACAGTCAGGCCAGCCAGTTATTTTCCATCACAGTATAAAAGAAGACATGTATTGTACAGTGTGAATTGCTCAACACTGCTTTTTAATACACCCAAGGGTTGTGCAGGGAAAAGATGAGAAAGGTCAAAAAGTTTTATGAGCATCAGCAGGGTCTCTTTGTCTTTCACTGTGCACTTAACTTTGCATTTAATATCTATGTTTTGGGTTTTTTTGTCTCTGAAGTAGGGTCCTTTATGCACTGTGTCTGAAGCACTTAGTGATGACCCAAACTGCTTCTCTGTCCTATTTATTATTAATATTTCTAGAACAACACACCAAAACCAGGCCATCTGCTTTGATCAGCCACTTGAAAGGAAACATAGTGAGCACTTTAGAGATAATGTTGCTTTTAATATTTCAAGAATGTTTGTCACGTCTGAAAGGAATCGCACAGCAAAGGTTTTCAGGCAGTAATTGTTTCCATTTTGGTGAAAATATGATTTCATGGTCTCTTCTACAAGTCTGTGTCAGCCTGTCCTCATCACTGCACAGATTATCTCCAGCCATGAGTCAGTGTGGCTATTAGCTATAGAACATCTGGGTCCCCTCTCCTAAACATAAAGGTGTTAGAAACATGTGTGGAAAGGCCATAGACCTCACAATTTTTACACTGACAGTGCTGAAACACAATATTTAGCATCTATAAGTACAGTATGTTAGATTTATTGCAGTACTAATTGCCCATACAAGTAAGAATTCACTTCATGATCCTGGTTATAGAGCCTTGCATGATGAGGCACCAGCCTACATTCAATAGATCCTAATGTCTTATGATCAAGTAGGACTCTGAGGTCCACTCACCAAGGTTTGCTAACTTTTCCTAACCCCAGGCAAAAGGCAAAAGGTGTTGCTCCCTCTGCAACAATGAAGTTAGAATGACCATAGACTTGTGTTATGAACTGCAGGGAAGGATTCTCTATTGTCTGCACGTCATAAGATAAGCTGTACCTTTATTGAGCCCCCATAGGAGAGAGTTCCATTTGGCATTGCAGCAGAAGGGAACGAACACTGTGAAAACTATACAATATTAAAAGTAGCAACATGAGGTAGCAGTTGACTAGGACATATATGAAATAATATAATATAAAATAAAAATATAATCAAATAAATAGATTAAGTACAATAAAATAGTAATGTTATATACTGTACACTTGTGCTCTGTGTGCATATAACTTTGCAATATTCACATAAATATGCAATGTGCAAAAAAAAAATCTTGAGATATAAATATAGAAAGTACACTCATACAGGCAGGTTATATATGTGTAATATACGCTAATAACCGTGACCCCCAGATTCCAGCGGGCTGTGGAATTTGTCATAGTAATGATGCGATCCCCGGAGTTGATCATGGTCGTCCTACGCAAAGCTAATGTTTCCACTGGCCGGGACACAGCAGGGTCCAAGAAGTTCTCCACTCTGCACCACAAAGTCTCCGTATCATCTGTGATGCGGCCAACAATTGAGGAGTCGTCTGCAAAGCCTGCAAACTTCCCAAGCTGAACAATGGGTAGAGGGTACAGTTGTCCCTGGAGTGAACCAGACAACTAGCCTTGTAGCCTAACATACTTCGGCCTGTTTGTCAAGTACTTCATAATTCATATCACATCCTGGTCCACCTGCACCCCTTAGATTTTCTCAGGGACAATGTCCAGCTACTGTGGCTGGACAGTGTCGAAAGAATAGACTAGAATATGGAATATATTCCTTTATTGTCACTATACACATGTACAATGAAATTGTGAATGGCTTTCTCCTCGGGTCAGTAGAAACAAGGGAAAATATACCAGATAAAAATATGCACACACACACATACA
>JARJLU010002537.1:0-28381 GCA_030272975.1 Sparidentex hasta | reverse complement strand
CTGCATGTTGTTTGTGGATCTGATGGAGACACATAAGAACACAACCAGATGCATCTGTTATCACTCATCTAAACATATGAATATATACAGTCAGTGTACTTAAAGGATGTGATCCCATGACAGCATCCACACACCAGTCAGTGATCCACTAACTGGTTTCAGCTTGGACCAGTCTGAACTGGTTTTACAGACTTGTTTGCTGCTCAAAGTGATTCTGTTTTCTGGACCCAGCATCCTCAAGGACAGAACAGCAGCAGCAGCCCGGCACAACTTCCTGCAACACCCATCTGACTGTCAATATACAAACTGGGTAGAAACAGTGTTTGTGATGTGCATTAGTGTTGCAACATCCTCCTTCTCAGAACTCACTATCTGAAGTCTTGTGACTGCTGACAGAAGGTTTCCTGGAAACAAATCAAACCCACTGATCTCCAAAATGTGAATGTTTCATAAGCTAAGAAAGTTTATCAGCGACTAATCAGAAACCATCCTGCTCTCATTTCTTTCCTCACCCCTTTATGTTTATTTGAAGATTACGTGGTTTTGACTGGACAGTGACGATATATTTCTGTGTTGACTATTTTTCTATTTTGCCTGTACGTTGTTGTATAAAAGCAAAACTCAATAAATAAACGTGTTAACAAAAAAGAGACACATCAACAGGTTTCTGTGCTGTAGCTCACAGCTTAGTGCTGCGACCAACAGCATCACTGAGGTCGCTCTTCCTCCTCTCCTCTTCCTCCTCCTCCTCAGTGGTGATCCTTACAGCCACTTCCTGCTTGGTGATGTCATCCTGAGTGGCCACAGGATCGTTGTTGTGATCTTCCTCACAGATGGAAGAGGAAGAAGAGGAGGAGGAGGAGGAGTCTGTGTGGTCAACAGGTGTTGGCACAACGTTGAAGGTGATGAAGCCGATGAGGATGACCACCAGTGAGACCAGGTAGAGTCCAGAGAACTGAGGAAAAGGACATATATAGTTATATAAACTGAGGTGATGCAGTCAGGGGGGAAACACGTTATGTTTAACTTGCTGATTGATTTCATTGGTTGACATTTTTCTGAATATAGATAATAAAGTGGCAGTTCCAGTCATTGTGTACACACCCCCAGCTGATGGAAATTAGGGGGGAAAGCTTCATCGTCCACAAAACATTTTCAAAGCCCTGAGATCAGAAACTGATTCGAAAAGACTTTATTTAAATCTTCGATGAGCACTGAAACATGTGAACCCACTTCAGATGGTTGAGCACAGACACTTTGAGCTCAGCAGCTCCGGTGTAAATCTCAGGATCTACAGAGGAAGAGACACTTTCAGTTGTTTTTTTCCATTTTACGAGTCTCCAGCTACTTCAGTGGCTTCCAACCGAAATCTTGACTAGTTGAGTTTTTATTAAGCTGTAAACACACGCTGACATATCATCACCTTTTAAGATGATGCAGCAAACCTGCAGCAAACAGCTGTTTATTTACATATTCAACAGTGAAGCAACACTATCATTCATTTGGAGCCGTGTTTAGACTCACCTGGTGAGTTTAAGTCTAATATTGACTCACTTGTAGCTCAGTGTTTGGTCACTACAGACTCCTAAGCCATGTATGTGGCTCTTTGGTTGCTATATTTCTCTGAAAACAGCTGCAGGCGGTGAGAGTGAACCAAAACAGTAAAGTCTTGGACTGGACAGACTAAATAAAGCTCCTTGAAGGTGATAATTCAATGTAGGCTCATATTTGAGGGACAACTTTCACATAAAATCCTGTAACTAATTCATGTTATCCTAAAAATATTGATTATAACTTACAGATCTGAAAATTTACCAATAAGTGAGAAAAACTCTTTGGTTTGACGTTGTTGGAACCATTTAGGATAAAGTACACAGCTCAGCAGAATATATAACTAAGGTCCGGTTGTTTTTAGATATTTGAATGTGGAAATATTCTGTATTATATCTTTAAATCATAGTTTAACACCTGGACAGGCAAACAAACACTGAGGACTGACGTTTCAGTGAAGTTGGAGACGTCTCTTGTTCAGTAGTCAAACTTTTGAAATGATCAACATCTGCATATTCATGATTTTGAAATCATTTGAAAATCATTTTTAACAAGGTAATAAGGAAGTTTGTTGTATCTTTATACTCCAAATGAAGTCAAAGATACACTTCTAGTATTTCACTAGTAAATTAATCTAATCTCCAACTCAGAACATGATGAAATGTCCAGTTTTGGTTCTTAAAAGGTCATTTAAAGAACTTTGGACTCACATGTTTACTATAAACTGTTTATATGCAGGCAGCTGAGTTAAAACACAAGCACCTGACATTAAACTTTAACCCTCATTATTGTTCATTAAACTGCTGCGTCACTATAGCAGGTCACTGTGACCCAGAAACTAGGGCAGGATGAAGCAACATGTGTTGGAGAGGATGATCTATATCTTAACATACTTAATTCAACTGATGTGTGTGTGTGCGTGTGTGTGTGTGTGTGTGTGTGTGTGTGTGTGTGTGTGTGTGTGTGTGTGTGTGTGTGTGTGTGTCCACTCACGTTGTACTGGAAGAGGAAGACCCCACAGAAGAGGCTGAAGAGGTCGGCGGTGAGGAGCGACAGGTTGACGGAGGTGGCGCTGCTCAGCTTCATCACGATGGGCATGCAGCTGTACAGAGCGTACATGCACAACGCGTAGGCAGCGAACAGAAGCCCTGAGAGGACAAACACACGGCTGTTAGCTTGGAGTCTAATTCAAATGTTAAAGGAATGATTCAACATTAAAAATATGACTATCCTCCATCTAAACCAGCTTTAGTTTGATTAACAGCACAGAGATGTGGGAGATTATAGTCCTCTTGAGCAAAGGACAGACTTCTGAACGACAAAGTTTTTCTTGGAGAACTAAATGAATCAGAGGAGGTGAAATCACAGTGTTTCTCTGCAGGATAAATACTGACCCACTTGCCAGCTCCACTGGATCTTAGCAACTTCATTACGCTCCAGGACAACCCTGAACAAATGGAACATAAATACATCAGATTAATTAAAATGCTGAATGGTTGAAAACGCTGATCAAACACGCACACTTAACACACATCTGTACGGTGCTGATGATTGTGCCGAACAGGCCGACCATGCCGAGGAACTCCACCCTGCTCAGGTTCTTCACCGTGTACTCCTGACACACGTTAGAGACGGCGTACAGCGTCGCGCTGATCAGCACCAGACCGTCACCCAACAGGATGTTTGAGGCTGAGGAGAGACGAGACGAGTCATTACTGATGAGGTTACTGTACAATATGCAGCAGCACACTGATGACTGCTGAGGGGACAGGGGACTATAATATTTATTTAGTCCTGAAGCGAAAAGATAAAACTGTGTCACTTTCATGCTACTAACTCAGGAATAAAATCTGTTTAGTCAAATTTCTCTTTACATTTGCAAGAGCTGAAGACGTTAAATCAAGAATTAATCTTAAATTTGCTTTGTTTGCAATACATTTTCTTACATATTTGTTGTTGTTGTCTCTATAATTAATCCATCCCCATGTAAATATGTTATATTACTGTACATGTCTTGTGTTAAAGCAGGGAGAGATATTCAGAATAACCATATTAACTATTCAGAAATAGTCAACCTTGTTTATTTACTACAGATCATATAGAGGCATCAAGATAAAATTTCATGACCAGTTAAAAGTTGCTTGTAGGTTTAGTTGCTTCTGCATATAGTAATGAGTTCACAAAAAAATAAAACAACCTCAGCAGAGGAGAGTGATTTTAAAAAATAAAGATCAAGTAAAGAGTCAAGAGGGAAGTTCTTACTGGAGCCCTGATCTCGTCCAGCCAGCAGGTCGGCCCCAACCATGGCCCCGACCCCGAGGAGACAGATGCAGACGGCTACAAAGTGGACCGGCCTGAAGCGGGTCTTCAAAACCCACCAGGACAGTATCATCAGGACCGGGATCACAAAACAGTCCAGCAGCTGGCGAGACAGGAAGTCAGACAGGAGCACATTTAAATATAAACATGAAATCTCTTCTTATCGACTTAATGTAAAAATAAAAATGTTATCATTTCAAGTTGAATTTACCTAAAATTTCTACAATTTTTGAAAACACAAGTTGTAGTCGACTTGAAATAAGATAAACGTTAACCTTTAAAAACACCCACCTGTATACTGGTGAGGGTGGTGTACTGGTACGCTTTAACAACAGTGTAGTTGGCCTCAACGTCAACCAGCCCCAGCAGGAGGTACTTCCACCATCTCCTCTTCAGAATCTGTAAAATATTTCCATCCCCTGCGTTTTAAAGGGAAACACCACTGAACATTACTGACATTTGTTTGTTTCACCACCAAATCTGAGTCACTGCTGCTCACTGAGGGAGGACGACATCACAGGTATTATTCTCAGGTGTTCAGAGGTGGTGTTACCTGTTCTGCAGAGCAGCATGGTGGTGTAGGTGACACACAGCAGGGTGTAGTTAAAGAGGCTCTGCATCATCGGCGTGTTCACACCGAAGCTCGTGGCGAGGTACTGAGAGGTGACGGCCGTCCCACAGATGAGCGCCGCCAGGCCCTGACCCATCGCCAACGTCCTCGCCAACTGCCTGAGAGACAGAGCAACATCCGTCAGTCCACCAGACAGTTTCAAGGATTATTCAGCTTCGTCCACTTCAAACATTTTCCAGAACAGATTAGTTCTTATTGGCTTATTTTTTTCAAAGAGATGAGCAGAATGAAACCACTTCAGTGAATCATTGTTTCCCCCGATGATCAGCTCTCCCTGTTGAAGACCTGTTGTTATGTTATATCGGTTTCTATTATAAACATTCGTTTAAACAACCTAAACATATTATAGACAATGAAAACTGTACAGAAAACAAATACCTGCTCAATAAGCAGCGATCTACTAGCTCACCGGTGGCCTCGTCCATATTCTTCCTTCTTCTGCAGGAAAATATTTTGTTTTTCAACATTATTGTCACGAGCAATCGTGTTGTTTACGTCATCACTTACAGTTTACAGATCACTGAACCTCGACTGTGTCATCTCAGACTCACACAAATACATCACATCAAGGAGTGTTTGCTGAAGAATGAATAACTTCACCCTGACTGCATTTTAAAAGTCTGTTAAATAGTGCTCAGCTCTTTTACTGAGGAGGAGAAGCAGCACCACAGATCATATCGTCTGTTCCAAGACAAAACCCACTAAAAATCATGTTTTACTCTCTTTGTGCTCTCTGGGTTGAGTCTATGTTGCTCTCAGCTGGTTTTATGTGCTTTGTATTTTGGTTTTGTGAAGCACGCTGTAACTGTGTCATGAAAGATGCTATGTAAATAAAGTTTTATTCTATTATCAATAAAAATCTGTTATACTTAAATAAATGAGCAGAAGTTCTGCATAAATTAATCAAATTACTTATGATTTAGAATGTACCATTTCGGAAATATGAATATTATATTGTATCACATCATATTATAGTAATGTAATTACCAATGCATTAATGTGTAGATCAATTTCATGATTTGTAATGGTGGTTTTAATTATTTTACACACTGCAGCATTGCTTGTTAAGTTTGTCCTTGGCATCAATTCATGATAATAAACCAAGTCTTTTGTTGAGTATATTTTGTTTTATTAATCTGCAAAGAAACTTAAGTTATCAGATTCATTCAGGAGTAAACAGTGTAATGTTCACCTCTGAACTGCAGTTAAATAAAGTATAAAATAGAAATACACAAGTAAAAAGTACAACTATCTAAAAGTTGCAGTGCAGTTACGGAATAAATGTATTATGTTACTTTCCATAAAATCTTCAGTAGACTTTAAAGCGAGTAATTTTACTAAAATTGAATTAAAATATCAGAAAAGTAACAGCACCACTATTTGAACATAACTGTACCTTCTCCACCTCAGACTGCTGACTTCATCTCTGCTCCACAGAAACACAGAAACGTTTGTACTAACTTTTCACTCCAACTTGCTTCTCTTCCCGTCTCGTCCACTCACCAGGTCAAAACTTCCTTGAGGTTGAATTTCCTGACCCTCATCATGAATCCAATCTTCCGGTCTTCATCTCTGGATGCTCCCTCAGGTTGTTTAGTATCCATGTTGCTGCACTGACGGAAGATTCCTCTCTGAGTTTTCACTGTTGGGAGCTTTTAAATCCTTGACTTCCACTGTGCCAGAGCTGAATGATTAATGGACCCAGAGGGCAAAGATCAATCTTTCACTTATCTTCAGGAGCGAGTTGAAGACAGCCTGCAGCACTTTCAGATAAGAACTGATGATGAAAGAAGCATTTAAAGAAATCATCACCGTGCTTCAACTTGTTTTCACTCTCAGCTGTTATCTGCTGATGAGATAATGACTCGTGTTGGAGGAAAATGAATTCAGTTGATCATAATGTGATTTTCATGGAAATGGTGGAAACTAACTACATCAACTCAAGTACTTTATCTACATACTTCCTACATGTTATATTACTTTACACTTCTATTCCACAACAATTTAAAGAGAAATATTGTACTTTTTACTCAATTACATTAATTTGAAAGGTACCTTGAAGGTCAAGATGCAAAACTAGAACATTTCTCAAGAAATTGTGTGCGTAAGTAAGTTTGAATAGAGAAAACTCTCTGTGGGAGGGAGAGGGAGAAAACCAGCATGCAATAATATGTATTATATATATCATTATTATTATTATTATTATTATTATTATTATTATTATTATTATAAAAGTCCAGAGAAAATAAATTATTCACAACCTTTTTCAAGCCAAAATCCTCTTTGTAGCTGTAGCTGCTAAGATAAAAGCATCGGGTCTGAAATTCGACTTCAAATCGAGTGTGTAAATAAGAATCTTTTCAGATCAATTTGAATCCTGTCAGGATTGAATGTGTCAGAATCCTTAACAGAGAAAAAGGGATATTTTGACCAACTTTGATGTGGAACGAAAATGAAAAACACAGTTTCCACAAGTAGTCCAAGATTCATATACTGCTGAACTCAGTACTTCCCAGACGAACTGCATGCATAATATGAATTACTTTTACTGTGTACTTTCCAGTAATACTTTATCAAAATTCTTACCAGAGAACAATAATTATTATTTTTTACTACTTATGTTAGTACGTTTTTTATTCCACATCAAAGTTTAGTGAAATATACTTATTCTTTTTCTCTGCTAGGGATTTTGACACAGTGGGATGCATTCAGGTGCGCTCTCAGACAGTGGGAGATGGGAGTTGTCTAACCTGGGGGAACTGTGTCAAGCAGGCGCCACCTACTGGACATCAGGGTCGATGCACTTTCCTTTGTTAGTGCACTTTAGGTTGCTCTGATGTCAGAACCATGTGACATCCCAAAACAGACATAATGCCACAAAGTCTAAGAATAATTTCCTTATTTATGACTGATCAGAATATTAAGTCATGCAATTCCCAGGGATCATGATTGACTCAGAATCAGAATCAGAATCAGAACTACTTTACTGGTCCTGCAATCAGGGATATTTGTGTGTCACAGCAGCTTAAGGATGGTTCAATTTAACAATAAAGAACAATAACAGTAAAAAAATATACAATATAATAAAAAAGTAAGACATAGATTTTTGATTAGTTTCCGTTAGTTTGGGATTAATAACAAATTAAGACCTGAGAAATTAAATATCATTAAAAAGAAAAAGATGTATTTGAATCCTATAAACAATTGTTCATCTTTGTTGGTGCAATTATTATTTGTACTTTGCCCTCTATTGACAAGACAAAGAATCCCAAGCTGGGACTCAAACGCACAGAAAAGTTCTACATTACTTAAACAACGACATGAGCTAAACAGCCTTCAACAGTTCCATGATTTTCAGGTCTGATCCACATAAAACAGGCAAAATAAGTCCCGCCCCATCTACAGCGTTTCTGAGGAATCCAGGCGGTGCGCGCCAAAAGGGGCGGTCTCGCTCCTTTCCCGCGTGAAATTATTGCATTTCCCTCCAAAACTAAAGGTGCCTATAATAATGGCTGCGGGAGCTTCACTCCGGTCGGAGCGGCTCTTCTCTGAGGACACGAACATGGTCAGTAAACTCTTCTGTATTAATCTGCTTTATGTGTCCAGTTACCTGCTCAGTACAGGTGTATTCATGTCTGTGTGGGAGGTGTACAATTCAGTTACTGCTTAAAGATCTTAGGTAATAAGCCCAGGTGATGTAACTTCATATATAAGTGAGCACTGCATAGTAACTACCTTCATGTTGTATAAGCCCAGTCAGTTCATGTGCGGGTGTTGGTGAGATTTGTTTTAGCCTCAGATGTTTCTGAAATAACTCTGAACAGAAGCTGAAGACTTCTCATTTAACTGTTAAGTGTTGAAGTAAATTCTGCTCGAACATAATCCTTTAACTACATCCAATTAAATCCGCGATGGACGTTATGTTTTGCTCTGTGCACCAAACTCCATTGTGATTTTGGTTGTTTTATCTCTGCCTTGTTTATTGCATGAATAAGGCACAGTTAATTAAATGTAGGTCATTTTCTCAGAACAAGTCGGTAGTTTGGGTAAAATCGGCATGAAGTTTTTTTTTTTTTAAATGTATTATTTTAAACGGCATGAGAGCAGGTTAGCTAACGTTAGCTGGTCAGTTTAAGTGAGTACTATGTTAGCTAGCTTGCTTTAAAGTTGTTGCAGATGCACTGCACGGTTTGGAAACAGGTTAGCAGCGGCTCAGCTGCCTTTATTAACGGGCAAGGACACATTAAGGAGCTTATATAGACCACTGAGTCATTTCATCGTGTTTTTACAGACAAGTTTGCATGTTAGCTAACGTGTGTTTGTTGGAGAGTGTTAGCATGACGCCATTATCATGCTGTGTAATGTTAACTTGTTAATACTAGCATTGTTACAGCTGGATATCTGAGTACAGCACAGTTAGCTAACAGGCTCCATGTGTTAATAATGTCTCAGTATGTCAGTATGTCAGCATCTAGATACACAACATGCAGCCTCATTGTAGCTGCACCGAATGTGGTCAGTGTGTTTGTCTCAGTTCTGGTTTAATGTGTTGTTTAAATCACTGCACTGACTCCTTCTGTGTCAAAAGATTAAAATCATATTACTCGTGTGTAAAGCACAACATTTTCTCAGGATTTAATACATTTGGTTTACTTTTGGTTTACCTTGAAAAAAAAAACATTTATCAGATCATAGTAGATTTTACAGTGCAGAGTGATGTGAGACTCCTGAAGTGACGTCATGCACATGGTTACAGACTGCTATATCATTCTTTATTATAAAATGATAATGATCCTGTAAGAAATCCCCTTTTTGCTGGATGTGTTTTTAAGTACATCTTCTTTCTTCCTGTTACAATACATACACAAACACACACACACACACACACACACACACACATGCATGCAGTCATCAAGTTATACTAAAGTTCTTCCTCCTCTCTCCAGGTGAACAGTGGACTTCAGCTTCAGGTGGAACCGCTGTGACCTGTATGGTGATCAGACCCGGAGAGGAGAGACACCTGGTCTAACAAGGTCAGTGCAATATAGGTGCAAAAATTAAAGGCAGAAAGTGTGAGATTTGTCAGTTGCTGTTCATTAATACTCTGGGATCAGTAAATGATTCAACTGAACACGTTTCAGTTCAACATGTTAAATGGGTTTTGTTTACCGAGAGGAAATATAAACGGTATGTCTGAGTAGAACGCCTGCATTTATTCAATCTCATTTATATATAATATAAAAGATTTAATTTTGTTTTTCTTTGACATGTATATCTTCACTGTTCAGCCACAATATTAAAACAAATGACAAGTGAAGTGAGCATTGATCATCTTGTTACAATCAAATGTTCTACTGGGAAACTTTGACTTCTGTCATTTCTGTGGATCCTCTTTGACAAACACCAGCCACCCAAACACCGTTCAGACCAACTGCACCCCCTCATGGCAAAGAACCCAAGGCTTCAACTGGCCTCCTCATTGTCCAGATCCCAATCCAGCTGAGCATCTGTTGGATGCATCAGAACCAACTACCATCCATGTTGGGGCCCCCATGGATTGTTCTTGGCTCTGACTGCATCCAGTGGAAGCTCAGTTGGATTGAGATCTGGGGAATCTGGAGGTCAGGTTGACACCTTGAGCTCTTTCCCACGTTCCTCGGGTCGTTCCTGAGCAGTTTTTGCAGCGTTGCAGGCGCGTTGTCCTGCTGGGGGGGCACTGCCACCAAGGAGTGCTGCTGCCATGAGGGGGTGTACTTGGTCTGCTGCTGTGTTTGGGTGACTGGTGTCTGTCAAAGAGACGTCCACATGAATGCTAGGACTCATGGTTTCACAACCGAACATGACATTGGAACAAAATCATCCATGTTATTCATTTCACCTGTCATTGGTTCTAATGTTGCGGCTCTCAGTGTGTACACACGTTTAATAATTTTTACAGATACACTCAAAATCTCCACAAATAAACACAAAACTTCCACAAAAGACACAAAACCTCCACATATACACTCAAAATCTCCCAAATGATGACATAATGTGGCATAATGACACATAAAACTTGCATAAATACTGACAAAAACACACAAAACGTCCACAAATACACACAAAACTTCCACAAAAAGACTTAAAACCTTCATAATGCCACACAAAATAACCATAAATACAAACAAAACTTTCACAAATAAACAAAAACCTCCACAAATACACACAAAACTTCCACAAATACACACAAAACTTCCACAAAAAGACTTAAAACCTTCATAATGCCATACAAAATAACCATAAATACAAACAAAACTTCCGCAAATAAACAAAAACCTCCTCAAATACACACAAAACTGCCACAAAAACACACAAAATGTTCACAAATACACACAAAACTTCCACAAATACACTCAAAATTTCGCCCAAAAGACTTAAAACCTTCATAATACCACACAAAATAACCATAAATACACACAAAACCTCCACAAATAAACAAAAACCTCCACAAATACACACGAAACTTCCACAAATACACACAAAACTTCCACAAAAAGACTTAAAACCTTCATAATGCAACACAAAATAACCATAAATACAAACAAAACTTCCACTTCTACAAATAAACAAAAACCTCCACAAATACACACAAAACTTCCACAAATACACACAAAACTTCCACAAGAAGACTTAAAACCTTCATAATGCAACACAAAATAACCATAAATACAAACAAAACTTCCACTTCCACAAATAAACAAAAACCTCCACAAATACACACAAAATAACCATAAATACACACAACCTCCACAAATACACACAAAACTTCCACAAAAGACTTAAAACCTTCATAATGCCACACAAAATAACCATAAATACAAACAAAACTTTCACAAATAAACAAAAACCTCCACAAATACACACAAAACTTCCACAAATACACACAAAACTTCCACAAAGACTTAAAACCTTCATAATGCCACACAAAATAACCATAAATACAAACAAAACTTCCACAAATAAACAAAAACCTCCTCAAATATACTCAAACCTCAACAAATACACACAAAACTGCCACAAATACACACAAAATGTTCACAGATAGACACAAAACCTCCACAAATACACTCAAAATCTCCCAAAAAAGACTGAAAGTCTTCATAATGACACAGAACTTCCACAAATACACACAACACTTCCCAAAAAGAGACTTAAAACCTTCATAATGCTACACAAAATAATCATAAATACACAAAAACCTCCACAAAACCTGCACAAAGAGACGTGAAACTACCACTGCTCTTCTTTCTCATCTTGCAGGTGACGGACGGTTGAAAGGACGAATCACTGAGACGAACAAGACGAGCCAAACGATGGAGACGAGCCTCCACAGGAGCTGAAGGGAAAGTGTGAGTATCTCTCACCTGGACTTTACGAGGAGGATCAAACATGGCTGATATATCTGCAGAGTGCTGATGGTCACTGTTCGTTTCTCCAGCTGAAAGTGTGGGCAGAGGATCAGGCTGCTGAGGACGAGTTGGATGACAGTCTCCTGAACTGAATCCTGATTTCCTGTAATTGTGTTTTGTATCTGCTCAGAGCTCAAAGAATATTGAAAAGACTAAAAGAAGCAGAAGTAACCACTGACTTAGCCTCTGTCCTCAGACTATGAAACTCCTGAACATCCTGCTTTGGTTTCTGTCCGTCTGCGATGAAGCATTAAATGAGTCAAACTTACTTTACAACTCTGGTGTTGTCAAATGTTTTCTATCAGATCAGTAGGAAATGTTGTGCTGCTCGCAAACAGAACCAGTTTTCTTAACTCACTGTCATTCCTCCATCGTTCCCAATCGACTGAGAATCTGCTGTCGCTCACAATGTAGAATTTTGGCAATAAGCGTTTTAGAGGTTTTAATACGAGCAGGAGGTATTTCTTTAATTAAGCAAACTTTATATCTATATATACGTATATACAGTAAATGTGGGTGTGTATATATGTATATATATAATGTGTGTGTATATTTATGTAACGCAGTTAGAATTACCTCGTCTGAATGGTGCTACTGTACATCAGCAAACTTGCCTCAGGTGAGGTTTTATTTGTTTGAAGATGTTTAAATCTTACAGAAATCTTGTTTTAAAAACTGATTACTGAGTAATATAGTAAAGAAAACCGGATGCACCACTGATTGTCAGAACCGAGTACTGACACTATAACCAGCTTGTAAAGACGTTTGACTCATTTCATCGTGTTTTTACAGACAGGTTTGCATGTTAGCTAACATGTGTGTCTGCTGGAGAGTGTTAGCATGACGCCATTATCATGCTGTGTAATGTTAACTTGTTAATACTAGCATTGTTACAGCTGGATATCAGAGTACAGCACAGTTAGCTAACAGGCTCCATGTGTTAATAATGTCTCAGTATGTTAGTATGTCAGCATTTAGAAGGTCATTCTGAGCAACTAAATTAGTTTAACACACAATATGCAGCCTCATTGTAGCTGCACAGATCGTGTTCAGTGTGTCTGACTCCCTGTGTGTCAAAAGATAGATTTTAAAATCATATTATTCATCTATAAAGCTCAAAATGTCATCGTGTGAATGGAGAGAGACAAATTATTTTAAAATCCTGCTCGTGTCATGAATCACACTGTTGATATCTGACCATTTCAAAGATAATTCAAGTCAAGAAAGTTGCTGTTTGTCATCAAACTAATGAAATATCAGATTCTTAAAATAAGTAATTATAAAGACTATACAGCTAACAGTGGCGTTAGTGACATCATCTCATTAAATGGTCACCAAAATCCATAACTTCAACTCTGCAGAGCTGCTCCTGTATTTTAGCAGCTCACAGAACTGACCAACTCTCTCTTCACTTGAGTGCAGTTGTCAGTATGTATTTTATTGTGATTGTCATAGTTTTCTGTGCTGAGTTGGCGGCCATGTTGGTGAGGTGTGTAATTCACTGAACATCATATGTGTGATTGATGACACAAATCAAACAGGATCGAAAAATTATTTGTCTCTCTCTCTCTCTCTCTCTCTCTCTCTCTCTCTCTCTCTCTCTCTCTCTCTCTCTCTCTCTCCGTTCACCATTATATAAGGATTTGTTTGTTTGTTTGTTTTTTTTAACTAAGGTTGCATGGGCTTCTTTTAATTAAAAATATTAATTAAAAATATGAAACATGTTAATGAAATTCCCTGTTGAGGTAATGATTTATTAAAGTGCTGCTGGTATACAGAGTATCTAGTTGCACTGATAGAAAATAGAAATAAAATAAAATAGATAAAATATAAAATAAGAATAGAAAATAGAAAATAATAATTAAAAAATGAATATAAAACAGCTTTTAGTACAAGCTCATCAATAAAGGTCCTATCAGAAGTTGCTATTGAGAAATATAAATTTCAGCATATATTGATTTTATCATTATTTATATGATTAAATCACCTTGAACTTCCGTTTGATTGATTGATTGATTGAAATGTTTTTGTTTTTCTGTATTTTTTTTCCAAATTTGTTTAGAACAGACCAGAAAAACAGTTCAAAAACAAGTAACAAAAAGTAAATAAATAGATTAGTGGACAAGTCGAAAACATATCTATTTAGTGACAATGAAAAGCATGAAGAAAAAGAAAATGTCAAACATTTGTTGACTTTGACTTTGTTTACATATTCAAAAAGTTCGAAGTATAATTTTATTTTATCGTATCTCTTGTCCATGAGTCATTGAAAGATAATTAATAAGCTTCCTTAATGTTCTAATCTGAAGATATACTCCCATTAAATTCCTTAAAATGAACTCCCTGAAAATATATTTTTAATGTTTAATATTTGTCATACAAAAACATAAACTCATTACTGATATACTATCCTTATCATAAATATGATGAATACATGTGTATATAATGTACTATCATATATAATATACAGTATGATGTTTATTTTACACACACCTGAATTATCTTTATTGTTAAAATGATGGTTTCTAGCCACAGTGATTTTCAGGGTGCATGATGACCTCATCGTGAGCCAGCTGTAGCACATCTCGCGAGATTCTGCGAGGTGATAAGTTGAAGAAACATGGCGACGTCTAATTTGTTAAAGGTAAGAAGCACTTGAATATATCAAATTTCCGAGATTTGTTTGCAGATTTATGCCCTCCATTTTCAAACGTGATGCGGCTTTATGTTTGCACTATGAGCGGAAACGTGTTTTCACATTAATTGTGAGAATAAATTCAACAAATGCACAAATAGGATCGCATGAAGTCACAGTTGTCACCGTTGTCGTTGTTGAAGTCCGGTGTTGTGTCGGAGTCTGTTCCCCGACCATTTATCTCCCCCCTGCCACGAACAGAACCAGTCGCAAACCGAACCTCAACATGTCGTCCTCTGTGGTTCTTAACCGCAACCGAACATGAGCTGGTGCCACAATTGGGCGTCTCTGCGACGAAGCAGATCACAACAAAACGCGCATCAGACCCTGAACCGGATCCTGGATCCAGAGCACGGGTTCGGTCCAGAGGGTAAACAAACTTCGACACATGATCCGCTCCTCGTCCTCACCGCGACCGTAAAGTCATGTCTCCCAGCTAATTGCTGCTAATGTGCTAGCTCGCGTGTTTTGGCTAGCGAACACAGACGGTAAATCAATCTCCTCCAGATGAACCTGCCGAACTCACCGTCTGAGCCCACAAGGCCCAGTTAGGTGTCATCTGTCCGAGCTGCACAACGGTTAACGGCTCTGCGGTCCAGACAGCTCAGGACCCGGTTAAACACATTTAGCCGGTAACATAACTAGCCTGAAGTCAGATAGCATTTTATGCTAGCAGGTAAAGTAGCTTTGACAGGCGGCCCGCCCACCTGGACCCTCCTGACTCTGGGTGACAGGTTAGCCGGGTCCAGGTGGTCCACCTGCCCCACCTGCCCCACCTGGACTCAGCTAACCTGTCACCCAGAGTCAGGAGATAGACTCAGAACCACAGTGTGAAGAAGAAACAGAGAGGGTGTAGAAGAAGAAGAAGAAGAGCAGAGCGGGGGTAGAAGAAGAAGAACAAGTACAAGAACAGAGGAGGAGAGAGAAGAAGAAGAAGAAGAACGGGAAGAATTCAGGAGGTGGACACAGAACCACAGTGTGAAGAAGGAGGACGAGAGAAAAGAAGAAACAGAAAGGAGGAAGAAGAACAGAAGAGGGGGAAGAAGGAAGGGACGGAGGAAGCACATTTGGCAGTGATTACATCCTTCACACCTTACAAGCTTCCCTGCAGATCCTTCAGGTTCTGTCAGGTTGAACAGGGACCGTTACAGCTCAGCTGTTTTCAGGCCCGCATCAGGTGAACCTTCAGAACCTTCAGTCCAGTCTGAGGACCTGACACAGCTTTTTATTCTGGATATCTTATAGTGTTCGACCCTTGCAGCCTCCCAGTCCCTGCTGCTGATTAACACCCCCAAAACACGATGATGCCGCCACCGCGTGTCACCGTTGGGATGATATTGCACAGATGATGAGCGGTGCTTGGTTTTCTGTAGACATAATGCTCAGAACAGGGCGACATAATTCAATCTTGGTTTTATTAGATGAGAGAACCTCAGTCTGATCTCTGCCTCAGATCGGTCCTGTCTCTGAGCTCTGCAGCAGCTCCTCTGACCTCACCACTGTGTTTTTATGTGTTGTCAGTCAGACCTTTTAAAAACAGGTGTGTGCCTTTCTAATCATGTCCAATCAGAATCTAAAGGTGTTTTTTTACTCACCTGCCACTGTGGCAGCTGTGGCTTTAAACACTGAGTCACTGTTTTAATCCTGGACTATTCTTAAGAATTGCTTTTTAAAGATGGTATTTATTAATATACGATGACCTAAATTCTTTTTGTCCGTCCACAGCTGAAGTTGACACTGTGTCTGGGTGCTATTTTCTTTCCCTGTGTGCAATCAGTTAAATTTACTACATGTAGAGTCAACAAAAAAAATATTGTGCACTCTGAAACGTATGTTCTTATCCTTAGCACTTAAATCATAGCACAATATGTACTTACAGTATCCTGGATGAATAGCAGCTACTAAACTCAGACGAAGGCTTGAGAATGTTTTCATTCTTACTTTATCAACGGTGATATGTTGTGGATTCTTTCTTGTGCCAAATGTACTTATTGTAAGTTGCTTTGGACAAAAGCGTCTGCTGAATGCCCTAAATGTTACTGTAAATCAAGGTGTAGAAACATCTCCTGAAAACAGGAATCACCTGCGCTAAATTACAAGTGTCCCAGCAAAGCGTGTAAATTCTGAATCAGTCGAAACCTTAATAAAGAAAAACTGTTATAAAGTGAACACATTTCTCTTCTGTTCCGCAAGTAATCTAAGCAGGCTCACATTTAAACCACATTATTTCATATGATATAACTGGTTAAGTTGATGTCAAACTATTTAAATCTCTTCTGTTGTGGCAACATTTAACTTCTCATTAGCCGACTTGATCCAGCTGTTGGTCAGACTTCGTCCTTCATGTTCGTCTTTTTGTTTCTCTCTGTCTTCTCTTACTGTCTCTGCTCCAACACCTGCTGTCTCATTACTGCTTTTCATCCATCCTCTTCTTCCTCCCACTCCTCCCATCCCACCCCTCTCCTCCAGAACAAGGGGTCCCTGCAGTTTGAGGACAAGTGGGATCTGATGCGGCCCATCGTTCTCAAGCTGCTCAGACAGGAGGCCGTCACCAAGCAACAGTGGTTCGACTTGTTCTCGTAAGAGATGCTCTCTCCTCTGTCCCTCAGTTCTCGCTGTCTATTTTCAGGAAGTGGTCCAATGCCGGATAACCACAGCTGCCACAGCACCACTGAAACGTAAAACAGTTGCTTTACCCTGAAGGCAGAGTGGCACAACAGGGCGCTCACAGGAGACTATTTTGGTGCATTTCAGCAACACATGCTGCAGACGGGCTTAGTTTTTACCAGCAGGTGTTGCGCTTCACATAATTACTACAGAATTCCAGACACTTGTAGGTAAGCTTGTTATGGGATGTGTTCCACTCAGAGACTGGGATGGAAAAGTGTTTTGTGTCTGTAGGTTAACTGCCACAACATGATGTACAACCGCGTCTTGGAATAGAAACATTCTTCTTCTGTAGCCAAATAATAAAACTCTCACTTAGTGACTCACTTCAGAAACAAGCAATTCTGTGGAAGCTGCGTGTGGAGCGTCGCTGCAGCTGGTTTCTCAAACATGATTCATGTCAAAAGGAGTTAAACTTAAGTTAAGGATATTGTACATTTTAGTAACTGCTGGAAAAACGCAATGTGTCGTGCGAGAGCCAGGTGGACTGTACCACGTGAAAAAAATGGATCTGCTGGCAACGCTCTTCTAGTGATGCATCTTGGTGGGCAGCAGTTTTCCTCTTCTTTGTTTCCATTTGATTATTTCCCTGTGAAATAATGTTAGTTGTTGTGAGGAATTTGGTTTTTAAAATGTGTGCACAAATGATTAATGGTGGTTCCTTTTTTTCTTTTTTTATTCAGCACAAAGCTGTGATGGAGTTCAGCAGCTGTGAGGAGGATTACATCATGTTGCTGCTATGAAGCATAACAACAGTCTTATTAAAATCGAGGTTCTCAGGAAAGAAGGAGACGTATTTCTGTCATAATTGTTGAGCCCTGTGAGGTAGAAGTGCGATTTATGATCTTGAGGGATACAAATAAATTCTTGACTTAAATAACAAAGAGGAACGTGTGGAGAGTCAGAATGGTCAAGAAGAGGAAGTCAGTGCTTGTTCTGTTTTGGTTTGGAGAAACAGGATGGGTCGAGTGGAAGAGGAACATGGTGGGATAAATAAATGAAACATGGAGAGTCACACTTGTCGGGACAAAACCAGGCAGGTGTTGAAAGTGTTTCCAAATCGGTGCCAGGCAGCAGTTTGCAGTTTTGGTGTGTTACACGAGTGTGTGAGCAGCTCAGTCTGTCTGTTTCCAGTCTCCTCTCAGTGATCATGAGTTTGGGTTTAGTACCAGAACCTCCGCGAGCCTTTCCAGTGGCAGCACTTCACCGTCAGCTGACTGAAATGAACTGTACTGTACAGCAGATATCCCTCACATGTAATAAGGAACCTGAATGAACTGTACTGATATATAACGTCTTCGTCGTCTGCCCTCCAGAGATGTGCATGCTGTGTGTCTATGGGATGATAAAGGACCTGCAAAAATCCACCAGGCCCTCAAAGAGGACATCTTAGACTTCATCAAACAAGCACAGGCTGTAAGTAGTGTGTGTGTGTGTGTGTGTGTGTGTGTGTGTGTGTGTGTGTGTGTGTGTGTGTGTGTGTGTGTGTGTGTGTGTGTGTGTGTGTGTGTGTGTGTGTGTGTGTGTGTGTGTGTGTGTGTGTTTGGCTTTGTGTTGTTGTCTTAATGGGAGATGGAGACACCTTTTCTGAGAACGTTCTCACAAAAACTCACATGACTGATCAGCTGTTTCCTGATCCAACAAAAGCTTCTATTGAGTTAACAGGAGAACAAATAGCAGCAGTTTAAATCAGAAATATCACATTTTCTACATTTTCATTCTACATTTTGCTTTTTTGATCACGTGATCTTGTTGCGCCCTCTTCTTCTGCGATGGTTTAATGGCAGCCTACTGCTTCTTTCACTGATCTGTCATGAGAGGAAACAAGCATTCATTTGCATTTTCTTCTGACAATTTTCTTGAAATTCAGTTAAAATCTGTTATGAATAAAGACAGAATCTGGCTGCAGACGCAGAGTTTGACCAGTATTTCTTTGTTGACCTGCCCCTCGTCTATCTTTGCAGCGGGTGCTGAGCCACCAGGACGACACAGCGTTGCTGAAGGCCTACATTGTGGAGTGGAGGAAGTTCTTCACGCAGTGCGACATCCTGCCCAAACCCTTCTGTCAGCTGGAGATCACACTGATGGGCAAACAGGGCAGCAACAAGAAGACAAACATGGAGGACAGCATCGTACGCAAGGTGAGAGAAGGAAGTGGGAAAACAGCCAAAAGTCTTGGGATTGAGGGATGATGAGATGAAATGAGACACATAAGCTGGAGGAGGACAGCAGGTGCAGGTGGACAGCAACATTTAGCAGAATAGTTGAAAGAAGGAAGAAAAGAGGTGGGACGCAAATTACCTGAAGTCACAAGCAAATTAAAGAAGTTAAGAAGACGAGAAAATATTCAAGGACAGGAGACAGAAGAGATGAAGTGATAATGAGATCGAGAGGAGAAAACTGAGGAAGACATTAAATTAATAAACGATCAGTGTTGAGGTGAGACAACACTAGAAAGTGTCCTGGAGTTTGAGGTCAGTTAGCCTAAAAATCCTCCTATTGGAGAACAAGTTGTGTGATTGATGTAATATTTGTTTGATCCCCCGTCAACCCCATCAACTTTTCTTTGATGGCAGGTTTAACGTTATAATTAGTCAACATGATGCACATTTATCACCATCATTTATCTTAAACCTTCTAGCTGATGTTGGACACGTGGAACGAGTCGATCTTCTCCAACATTAAGAGTCGCCTGCAGGACAGCGCCATGAAGCTGGTGCACGCCGAGAGGCAGGGCGAGGCCTTCGACTCGCAGCTCGTTATAGGTGTACGAGAGTCGTACGGTGAGACAAAGAAAACACGAAAGAACATCAAGTGGTGAAAGGATTTAAAATCTGTCCTTTAAACATTAAATTGTACTTCTGCACTTTAGCTGTAGATATTTAGGAGATGAGACACTGAATACTGCATCATCGCAAGTTTAAGGTCCCTTATTGTAGAAAATTACTTTACTATGTCTTTTTGATCATAAACACGTAAAGCTGCAACGATGAAACTTTTCGAATAATCGCCAACGATTTGCTAACTGATTAATTTGTTTGATTTAGTTGTTTGAAGTCAAAATTCTCCGATTGCAGCTGCTTGAATGTGAATATTTTCAGTTTTCTTTCCTCTGCGACAGTAAACTGAATAACTTCAGTCGCCATCTTGGGCTTTGAGAAACTCTGATTCACACTTTTTGTTACCTTTTCCTGAGATTTTGTAAACAACAAAATTAGGTCAACAAAATAAACATTAGGTTAAACAACAAGATAATCTTTAGTTCCAGCCCAACATGTCAAGGTGTTCCATAAATACTGTGAAATTATCCAAACATTTTCCCGTTGACACCCAAAGTAACCCTTTCGATAAAGAGCCGCAGTGAATCACCACTTTTTGTCTGATTCTCCGTTAGTGAACTTGTGTTCGAACCCAGAAGACAAGCTGCAGATCTACAGGGATAACTTCGAGAAGGCGTACCTGGACTCCACAGAGAGGTTTTACAGAACACAGGCGCCGTCCTACCTGCAACAAAACGGCGTCCAGAACTACATGAAATATGTGAGCAACTGACGACTGTTAATGTTCCTACAAGTTCCTAAAAAAATATAAATGCAACTAGACAGATGTGAGAAGAAAACAGGTTGTCGCCTCAGTGGATCTGATTCTGATAATCTGTCTTGTGTTGATGTTTTCCCTGCAGGCAGATGCAAAGCTGAGAGAGGAAGAGAAAAGAGCACTTAGATATTTAGAGACACGTCGTGAATGTAACTCTGTTCAAGCAGTAAGTAAGATGATTTCCCTCATGCCACCTTCAATCTATTTCTCTGTATTTTCACGTCATCTCATCCGATCTAATATAGTATACGTGTGTATAACAGTATAATAGAACAAGAGCCAAACTGTGTTCTCAAGTCAGATTATACTGTTTCAGACCTGAACAAAGAAACAATAATGACATCAATCAAAAACTGACGACTCGTCCTACAATCCTAAACCATCAGTTGTTGACCAGCTGGGAACGGGACTCAAAAATCAACTTTTCTTACGAGTAGGACACGTAAAGGATAATTCCACCCAAAACTGTTTGTGGATTATCTCCTCACCTCCATGCTGAGTCTTGTCACAGGACTCGACTACATACTGAACAACAATCCTTAAAGGAACAGTTAACCCAAAAAAGAAATTACATTATCGTCTGTCCTCTATGCTGATGGAAAGTTGAACCCTAACCCTGAAGTAGCTGAGATTTGATTTAAACACAGAAAAAACAATGAAAATAAAACGATGGCTCCATGCAGCAACAAGCCCTGAGATCCAAAACTGATTGGAAAAGATGTTAGAGCTAAAAGCGTTAGCACACCTTGCTCTTGTAGGATTGTTTCTTTTGATCATTTTCATGGTTTCACTTCATTTAACCAAAACGTCCTGAGACAAAGACTCACTTTAACATGATTTGATGCGCTGTCTTATTCTTTTCTGTGTTCTCGCAGCTTATGGAGTGTTGTGTGAACGCTCTGGTGACCTCGTTCAAAGAAACCATCCTGGCTGAATGTCCCGGGATGATCAAACGCAACGAGACGGACAGTGAGTGCTGCTGCACCCGACCTCGGCCACCCGCCTGTAGAGTCCACGAGTCTGGATGTGCGGGAGTTTTTGTCCTGTGTGTCACTGATTGTCTTCTCTTTCTTCTCGCCGGAGCAGAGCTGCACTTGATGTTTTCACTGATGGACAAAGTTCCCAGTGGGATCGAGCCGATGCTCAAAGACCTGGAGGATCATATCATCAGTGCTGGACTGGCAGATATGGTGGCTGCTGCTGAGACGATTACGACTGTACGTGCACAAACACACACTTCAGTTAGTTAACACACATCCTCATGTTCAGTTCATACATGCGGTCATGATAAAAAACCTAAATTTCTATTTATCTGTCATACAAACAGGGAGGGAATAAAGAATTAAAGAGGTGTTTTCATGTGGAATAACATCGTCTCAGTTTATGGAGAACTCCTGCTGTATTTTCATTTGGTGGCTGGTTGTCGAACGTAATCTTAAAAAACACAATCTCAGAACACGCAGCGAACAGGTGGCTAAAGGACCAAAGTTAATATTGGAGAACATCTTTCACAACATGTTCAGTGGTTTCGTGTGTGTGTGTGTGTGTGTGTGTGTGTGTGTGTGTGTGTGTGTGTGTGTGTGTGTGTGCAGGACTCTGAGAAGTATGTGGAGCAGCTGTTGACTTTGTTTAACCGCTTCAGTAAACTGGTTAAAGAGGCTTTCCAGGACGACCCTCGCTTCCTCACTGCAAGAGATAAGGTGGGTTTCAGTCCAAAGTGCTGCACAAACTAACAAAATATAATCTGACACCTTTAAGGTTTTGATAACCTGCTAAACTCAATTATTTACTATCATTTAAATATTTTATAACTCCTCTGTACTAAAGGCTTTTGAGATTTTAAAGTTAAAGTGGCCGGTGCCTTGATTTTAAAGTTCACTATGAGAAGTTGAGTCCAGTTGCAGTTATTGTAGAACAGGCTCTGGGGAATTTATTTTCTACGGTGGCCCTGAGGGTCCAAACACAAGTATGTTTCAGCCAAACACAACATTTGGGACATGTTTTTTAAAAAAGCTGATTGATAGATGTGAACCATAGTTGCAGCCGTACTTGTTCGGTCCTCTGCTGTGCCGTGCTCTGTTACGATTGGTCGTAATCACTTGTGTGTGTTTTCTGCTCCGCAGGCGTACAAGGCCGTTGTCAACGACGCCACAATCTTTAAACTAGAGCTGCCGCTGAAACAGAAAGGGTGAGGAGGTGGAGCCGACTGTGGTGTTCCTGGAACGCAGGATTGTCTTTTCTGTTCAGCTGAAACTAATCGTGTGTGTGTGTCTGTGTGTCTGTGTGTGTGTGTGTGTGTGTCTGTCTCCAGTGTGGGCATGAAGACTCAGCCCGAGTCGAAGTGTCCTGAGCTGCTGGCGAACTACTGCGACATGCTGCTGAGGAAAACTCCTCTCAGCAAGAAGCTGAACTCAGAGGAGATCGAGCTCAAACTCAAAGAAGTGGTGCGTCTCTGTCCTGGTCGACCTGCAGGTTCGTCTTCTGTTCTCACTCTGATTCCTTCTTCTGTCTTCTCTCCTTGCAGCTGTTGGTGTTGAAATACGTCCAGAATAAAGACGTTTTCATGCGTTATCACAAAGCTCACCTGACCAGGCGTCTGATTCTGGATATCTCAGCCGACAGTGAGATTGAGGAGAACATGGTGGAGTGGCTCAGAGTGAGTTACACTGATTCTTAAAGTACATGCAGGCAGACAGTCAATCACAGTATGTATAAAAATAACGTAGACACAGTGAACTAATGTCTCCTTCTGTATTTTTCGTGTGTGTGTTTGTAGGAAGTAGGAATGCCTGCAGATTACGTGAACAAACTGGCTCGGATGTTTCAGGACATCAAGGTTTCAGAGGACCTCAATCAGGTCTTCAAGGAGATGCACAAACACAACAAGCTGGCTCTTCCAGGTAAATTAATTAAACCTCTTTATCAGAGGATACAAGATAATTGTTTGTCCTGCTGGAGGAACATTTTAAAGCGGCTCTTTATCCCCCTCTGCAGCGGACAGTGTGAACATTAAGATCCTGAACGCCGGAGCGTGGTCACGGAGCAGCGAGAAGGTTTTTGTCTCGCTGCCCACTGAGCTGGAGGACCTGATCCCCGAGGTGGAAGACTTCTACAAGAGGAATCACAGCGGCCGCAAACTCCACTGGCATCACCTCATGTCCAACGGCATCGTGAGTGAGCTGTGAAAGTAGAAACTGCACAAAGAGTCTGTTGTGGTTGTTGTTTGAGTTGTGGTACGTTGGAGTTTACTGGCACAGGAACTGAATTTATTAAACTGAAGAAAGAGCGTCTCTGTGTTAGGGTCTTTGCAGTGACAGGACTCTTCTCACCTCCTTTCCTTCTGCTCAGATCACCTTTAAGAACGAGGTGGGTCAGTACGACCTGGAGGTGACGACGTTCCAGCTCGCCGTGTTGTTCGCCTGGAACCAGCGACCCCGAGAGAGGATCAGCTTCGAGAACCTCAAACTGGCCACAGAGCTGCCGGACGCAGAGCTGCGCCGCACACTCTGGGTCAGACCAGGGAAACATTTTGAATTATGGTCATTTACGTTAGATTTATAGATTTTAAGGATATGAAGCCTATGAAGATACTCCAGCAGAAAATACAGGCGTAGGGAGTCTCAGATAATTTCTAGTTCTACTGCAGAGCTCAAAGTTTGAAGGACAGATGATGTCTGAAAGGTTCTAAGTTAACTTCCTCTCCTCTCTGTTCAGTCTCTGGTCGCCTTCCCCAAACTGAAGAGACAGGTGTTGTCCTACGACCCTCCGGTCAGCTCGCCCAAAGACTTCACAGACAGCACGCTCTTCTATGTCAACCAGGAGTTCTCGCTCATGTATGTTACGGTGTCATGTACTTCCTGTCTCACTGATTTTCTTTTAACATGCAGCAAATTACTTTAATTCCCTTGAATACTTGTGATACTCGCAAATGTGAACCATTAATCCCTGAAGAGAACAAGTGTAAACACAAAAGCTTTCAATAATGTCAAAATCCACTGATCTTTAAAGTAAATATCTAACAAACTTCACATGTTGTTAACAGACTTCTCACCATACACGACTGTTCATCTTAAAACATTTGGGATATTGATCGTTTGTTAATTCTCTTAGCAAAAACTCCAAAGTCCAGAAGCGGGGAAAGATCAATCTGATTGGTCGGCTGCAGCTGACGACTGAGCGAATGAGAGAAGAGGAGAACGAAGGAATCGTTCAGCTCAGAATACTCAGGACTCAGGTACAAAAATAAAACATTCACATTAACTACATGTTGAGCGGCTGAGGAGATTTTTAAAAATATTTTAGTGCGTTTTTGTTGCAGAAGTTAAGATGTGCAGAGCCAGAACATAACACACTAAATACGCTGAGCAAACGCACAGCAGTAAAGGATTTGTACTTCAAATGTAGTTTCTAGTTAACTCTAATCTGATCTATCTAACATCTAGTAGACTTTGTTAAAGACCTCGAACTGCTTTTAGACTCATAAGAGATCATTTCCTTCCTCAGTTGAATCAAATCCTTCCTACTGTGTAATGACATTTCAAAAAACAATGGTTTGTTGAGCTTGTAAAGGTGTTAGAAAAGCTTTGTTTCTCTCATCCAGGAGGCCATCATACAAATCATGAAGATGAGGAAGAGGATCAGCAACGCCCAGCTGCAGACGGAGCTGGTGGAGATCCTGAAGAACATGTTTCTGCCCCAGAAGAAGATGATCAAGGAGCAGATCGAGTGGCTCATCGAGCACAAGTACATAAAGAGGGACGAGACGGACATCAACACCTTCCTCTACATGGCGTAGAGCGCTTCACCGCTCTGATTTATACTCCTGACCTGCGACAGGCGCTTAAACACCTGCCAGAGGAGACGGACGAGGACAAAAAGATGTGTTTGAAGAAGAGAGAGGAGGACGAGCCTCTTCAGCAGGTGGTCTGGATGTTTTTGTCTCTTTGAGGCGTCGCGTCTGTTTGTCTCTGCTGCCCTCTAGTGTGGATCAGAGGAGAGGCGCCGCAGCGCAGACTGCCAGCAGCTCGGAAGGAAAAACAAAATTAGTGACGATATTAAATTAAATACTTCCTGCCTTACTTTCATCAGCAACAGACTGCAGAGGAGGAGAATCGAGGAGAGACGGAGGGACAAGCTGATATCAATCCTTTGCTTTCTCTTAATGCCACAGCAGCCACGTTGGCTGCAGCCATTTTGCATCCCTCCTCTTCTACATTTGTCTTATTTCTGAACTGGGAATGCAAAAAAAAAAGAAAGAAAGTTAAAAAAAATAAGCCGCGAGTGAAAGCTGCGAACACGGGTGGAGAGATCGGTCGGAACTACCGAGGAGTATTTTGCCAAATTGTGTGTGTGTGTTTGGGAGCGTGGTGTGTACCTGTTCTTTTAGGTGTGTGTGTGTGTGTATGAGTGTGTGTGTGCACTTTGAACAGCATGCTGCTTTATGATTTTTGTTTGTTGTTTGCGTTCAGCGGAGGATCTGTCACACTTTGTGGTTGTGTCTGGGAAGGTTTAAAACTATTTGAATGCTGTTTTCCTTTTTATCTCCTGTGGCAGGTAAAGTTTGTCGACAGGTGAGCGCGTGTCGTCTGGAGACCCTCGTCTGTGTTGGGGAATGATGATACTGCAAACTATTTATCGGTGTGTAAAGCTCTGAACATTGTGAGATTAAATACCAGCTGAATGTGTCGAAGAGGGACGAGTCTAGAATAGTGACAGGTGAGACGATACTAATACTGAATTTTCACCTCGTTAATCCGCTCAGTGTCCTTCTCTGCACGACGTGAGCACAGGAGAGCTGTTTAACGTTTAAAATGATTGAGCTGCTGTTTTTAGGGGTCTTTTCTCCCCGAAGAGACGCTGTCTGAGCTGTAGTCGACTTCATATAACATCGTGTGTGTGTGTGTGTGTGTGTTGCTCTCTTCTCTCTCACAGATCCAACAGACATGTCACAGTATCTCACTTCTGAATCAGAGCAGTCGATCAAAAAGACAATTAATGACAATACTCGATAATCAGTTAGTTGTTTCAGTCATTTTCGAGCAGAAGTGTAAAACATTTCATGGGTTCTGTGATGAGCAGTTTTTAATCTTTTTAAAGACAAATAACTGATTAATCGTGAAATAATAACATTCACCGCTGGTTGCAGCCTGTAGACACTAAAAATATTTTTGTTTTTACGTATCAGTTCCTGCAGCAGTTTGTCCACATGTCGATGTTGTGAGTGTAGTTTTGTGAGGAAGAGGAGAGACGACAGTGAATGTGTGTGATTGAAATGTTTTTTTTTATTTATTCTGTATTTATGACGAATGTTACTTTTTCTGTCGGTTTAAATGTTTCTGTTTCTTTTCATGTTTTGTTTTTGGAGAGTGTTTTTTTTCTTAGTGTTCATTCATCGAGCTGAGACAGTATTTATTTACCGCAACTAAGTTTCGACTTCACTTCGAAGAAAATATATCATTCTTAGTTTTAATTGAATTAATTTTCCACTTCTAATGATTTGAGTTGTGACTGCAGAAATAGATCTTCGTCCTCTGTGACTGCAGAGATTTTGGTGATAATCAGATTTACATTTGACACACTTCTGTTCTGTGTTTGTGTGAATATCTGCCTTGTTGTACCTGAGATGAAACACTCACATTATGCAGTTTTGTCTCTATGCACAGACCTCGATCAGTCGGTATTTGGAGATAAGTTGCTGTTTTTAAACTTTTAAACGTCCTTGAGTATATGAAGTGAAATGAGTCAGTAAATCAGGACTTTTTGAATGTCAGTACTTCATTTTCACTTGATTTTCCCCAACAAATACTCAAAGTACTTTGCGTTTGAACTATCTTATCCACGTGTCTTAGTTGAGACGGTGAAGTGAAAAATCCCCCATGCAGCAGTGACTGAAGAGTCAGCTGGCTGGTTTTATATTTCCTTACATCGAAATAAGATTGAAAGCAGCAGAATTAAAGTGTAAGGCATTCTGGGAAATGTAGGCTATGACCAACATGAAATAAGGTGAACTAAGAACCAGAAAAATATCAAAATATGTTGAGGCGGCTTTTTTACCTTCAGTGTCTCATGATTCAGTCTGAACACCTGGGACAGATGTTTCCAGATGTTTTGAGGTTTATTTTCCGTAATATGATACGAGATTTGTTCAGTGAAGTGAAAAATCTCTGCGTGATAAATTCAAGTCCGTAAATCAATTCATTTTGTTTTGTAAAAGAAACATCTGAAAGAAGTTATGTAAAGATCGAGACAACGCAACGAGGTGTGAAAACCGATTCGAAGCAGAAAACTCTGAGCTTTGAACATTTTGACTTGTCATAGCACAGCTGGGATGAATGATGTAACACCGCCTCTCTTCTTCTGTGATATTAATTCACCACCTGTGCTTTTCCTACTGTGACAAGTTAAAATTACTATAATTAAGGACTAAACGTAATTTTTTATTCTTGCTCAAAGTCTATAAATTCAATGACTAAA
>JARJLU010002536.1:0-18694 GCA_030272975.1 Sparidentex hasta | reverse complement strand
ACAAGGACAAAGCTCGAAGCCTGGCGAGATGGACTTAATCACATGATTTCTCAGATCCATCTGCCTCACAAGGCAAAGCTTTGCGGGGTGATTCATTTATGTTCCCTCTCAGGATGTGGTGACCATTTAACTTTTCCCGTTTTAATATTTGAATTTGTCTAAAACTTTGGTCAACATTCCTTTTTAGCCTCGGCTGTACTTGGCACACTCAACCAAAATAGTGAAATGTCTTTTTCCTACATTTGGTTTGTATGTCCAGAACCTGTATGAAAAATACTGACCAGTAACTTTGCTAATTGTTGATTTTGTGTGTTTTTGTCTGTCAGGGCATCATTCTGCCTCAGATGTACACGGCAGCAGCAGCCAACATTTTTAACTTGGCGGCGAACTACGTCTTGATCTTCAGCCTCGATTTGGGTGTCACGTGAGTGTGTCCTTCTGCTCCTCCTCTCCTATCCTAAACGAAATGCTCTTCTCGCTCTCTAAATCACTTCAGTGTTGCTCCACATAGGAGAGGGCTGCGGACTGATCCAAAGCCAGGGGTTTGGAAAGAAAAAGGACAGGCAGTCAGAAACTTACATGCATTTTAATCCAAGAAGAACAACATGTTTTTTTTTTTTTGCAAGAATAGAGTCTGCAGTATGGTGATATTTATTGTTCTTGTACTTTATTTAGAGATGGAGGCAGTGTAGGGCAGGATAGGAGGAGAGAGGTCCAGCTGGACAAACATTTGATTCAACAGGCAGACGAGTAGACCAGTAAGGTCTCTGTGGTCGGGTCAGGTCTGTCCCTTTCCTCCCATATAAAGAGTGGACTCCTGCTTGCCCCTCATTCTTAGAACCTTAAACATCAAGCGTTGTTTTGATACTGACCCCCTTTTGACTATAGAGATGAAGGGATGGTGTCCCAGTCAGCGTTGATGGTAACTAGGCATCCCACTAACATAAAAACATGTTCCATCATGTGTGTTCGCAGTGGTTCAGCACTCGCCAACAGCCTCTCTCAGATCGCCATCTGCCTGCTGCTGTACGGCTACATCAGATGGAAGAAGCTCCATCGGCGGACATGGGGAGGTGAGTTACATACATGAATACATGAAATGGCCAGTTCAGTGCTCATGAAAACTGTCACCCTCTAAAGGCGGTAATGAATATAACCCAAACCTAACTCTGCAGGCTGGTCCACTGAATGTCTGCAGGACTGGGACTCCTTTATGAAGCTGGCTATTCCCAGTGCCTTCATGACCTGCCTAGAGTGGTGGATCTGGGAGATTGGTGGTTTCCTTGCTGGTGAGTGTTGTTTATCACACGCTTGATGTTAAATCTGTGAAATATATTCAGTTGACTGTTGTCACATAAAATACACATATTTCCTCCTAGCATTTGTCCAGTATTGCAGGAACATTTTTGCCACATCAACAAATTACATCGAGATAGTTTAAACTTGCTGAGGACATATATACAAAAGTCCAACAAGCTGGAAATACAAAAGGGCGTTTCCTTTTCCCGAAATGTAAATGACTGCCCATTACTGCTCAGCTTATTTGCCCATACAAAGTTCTGGTCTTGGATATGGACACTAATATGTACTACTAGTATGTGGTTATTTGTAAAATTAAGAGGAAAATCAAAAAGTAGAGTGTGTGCCAAGTAAAAAAATCTGACCTAAATTGTATCTCTTGCACAACTGACGTCTCAGATTAATACAAAGAGCTACATGCCGTGTGAAATTTGCTGATTGTTGAAGCTGATGACACTTTAAGCCATGGTCAAATAGTCTTTGTACATGTCTCAATCTGACCTTTGTCGTATCAGGTCTACTTGGCGAGGTGGATCTTGCTGCTCAGCATGTGATGATTGACGTATCAACCATAATATATATGGTATGGTTCATCTCATGTGTTCACCTGAATATTTATAGAAATACTGTTGTCTAACAATAATTAATCGTATTGGAAATTCATTTATCTAAATAGAGATGAGAAGATTGATACCATCCTCTTCTCTATATATTGAATACAGACCTAGATCCAGGGGAGGATTAGCTTAGCTTAGAATTACGACTGGAGCCAGGGGGCATATAGCTAGCCTGGCTTCCTCCAAAGTTAAAAAATACGACTGCCAACACCTATAGCTCACAAACCATTTCTTGGGCAGTGACTTGTCTCATCTCCACCATGTCTATTGCTAGAGAAACTCTGCAGTCAAAGGATGGACAGACAGATAAAGTGTTAGGGCTAATTTTAGGTTATGCCTCCCCAAAAAAATCACAAACTGATGCCTTCAGGTTTCTCTTTGTGTGCAGTGTGTGTAGGTTTAACAAGTGAGACGACTAATTAGTGAGCATTAGAGTTGCTGGCAGGATAATTTTTCAACTTTGTAGAGTCCCAGGCTGTTTCCCCTTGCTTCCATTCTTTGAGCTAAACTAAGCTAACTGCCTCCTGGCTCCAGGGTGTATTTCACAAAATACATGACATTGATCTTATCACCATACTCTCAGAGAGAAAGCTGATCGGTATTCCAAATGATTTCTTTAAGACAGCTGTGTAATACGGGGTCCTTTGCAGTTCCCTCTAGGTATCTATGCAGCTACCTGTGTACGTGTTGGGAATGCCCTGGGGGCCGGAAACACCAACAGGGCCAAACTCACCTGCAAAGTGGCCCTGATTCTAGCAGGTACTGTGTGAACACGCATACGTTTAGACTTGAAAACACAAAAATGCATCATTAAGCTAATGATCTATCAGTCAGCAGGTGATTTTCTTATTCAGTAAAAACACTCTAATTATTGTATTGTAACGCTTGAACACAGAAAAAAGATAGAAATACTTTGATTCCAACTTATCACGTATTACCCCTTGCGTAATGTCTTTGTTATAGTGGCACTTTCAGTGGTACAGGGTATTACCGTCGGTAGCACCAAATCCATCGTGGGCTACATATTTACATCTGATGAGTGAGTTTCAGACCAACACACAGTCATTCCTTTACCACTTGAAGGCAGCTATGTTACTGATGATAGTTTTCTCCTGTCTGCAGGGACATTGTGGCGATCGTCTCAAAGAACATCTCAGTCTACATGTTTCTGCAGTTCTTTGACGCAGTTCTGGTAGGTTATTCCAGAACTTTTGTTTATAGCCCACAAAGTTGCTTACTCTTATTAAATGAATACATTTTTCTTTCCTTCAATCTGTTTGTGTGTTTTCAGTGTGTTTGTTCAGGGATACTTGTGGGAGCTGGGATGCAGAAAATCGGCGCCCTGTCCAATCTGGTGTCTTACTACTGCATTGGTTTGCCAATCGGAATAGCGCTGATGTTTGCCACCAAGCTCAGACTACTAGGTAATGCATTCACGTTTCCTGCAGACCAAAAATTAAGCAAGCCTGCTATCCCTGTGATCTTACACCATCCTGTTTAGGATTGGGATCCCAGTTTTTCAGGTCTGAAAATGTTCACAACCCCAGCTATCGGAAATAAAAATTTTTTTTCTTTCTATCTGACACTTGAAAACTAGTCTTCCCCTTGTCTCATCATGTCTTAATCAATGGCTGTGGTGCACATCATGCCACAACCTAAAGTCAAGTGGTGTTGTCAAGATTGTGAATCTCATCAGTAACCTTTGTTCTAAAGCTTAACTCCTTCTTGTGTTGATTGCTGCAGAAATACCGAGTTCGCATAAAAACTGAATAGGTGAACCACCCAGTAAAAGATTATCTAACTGGTTAACCTCCCCAGTGTGATGACAAGGCTGGGATGTTAAGTTACACCTAAATCCGGGTCGCCCTGAGACTAGCTTCCATATACAGGTTAACAGATACATGTGACAAAAATACAACTAGATGACCACTTTATTGTTTTAAAATGAAATTGTAAAATACCAACGCATGCAATCAGATTTAAAACGGCAGTACTGGGATCCTAAAATACCATTTGAGGTCTGTGCAGCAAGAAAGTAAAAGAACGGAATTATGAACCATCACTACACAACCATGCACACATACACACATGCACTCACAGTCGCTGCCAACAAACTCTCCTTACTTTATCTGCATGCAAGTGCACAGCAAACCAGTTGGCCAGCGCCCCCAAGAGTACAGCCGCGGTATCAACACTAAATGAGATCAGAATTAATCAGAAATATTTCTTGTATGCGCTACTTCCAATGACTAGCACCTCTGAACTGTGCCAGCAGATGTCAGAGATGAGGTAGTGTGTCTCTGTTTAAATCCAGGTTCATTAATTAATGCACCAGACAGTCCTTAATTTCCTTCCCTGCAGCCTACCATTTACCCCCTGCCGGAGTGGATCTTTGCTGTCCACTCCAAGCGTGCATGCTGTGATAAATGCAGGCACGCACACGCACACACACACACACACACAAACACACACACACACACACACACGAACGTCACCCATACGAACAGTACTTGAGTAAAAGTCTTAAAAGAATCCGATACTGAATGTATGTAAGTGAAAACATTATTATTAGTGACTGATTATTAGAGTCGATATTCAGCATTTTTCTGTTTATTGGATTTTTTAAAATTTGAATTTTGAATTTTTTGCTGATCATTAAAGGAATGTACTTAGAATTTTGCTGTGCCTGTAGGTGCAAGCATCACCATATTGTCATAAATGTTAAGTATACACAGTTTGTTTGTCTATATCAACATTTTAATTAGCTTGTATGTATGATGTGAATACACAGTAGATATTTCTTTAATGCATTTGCGTTTTGTCCCTCTTGTTAGGCCTGTGGCTGGGTCTCTTGATTTGTGTTTTCGTCCAAACGGGTTTCTTCCTGGTTGTTATCTTCAAACTCAATTGGAAGAAAGTCACACACAAGGTAGGATGCTCTTATTGTGCTTTTAACCATTACAAACCAGACCTTTCCACAAAGCATCGAGGACGGGAATGTAATGGGAAGAATTTTGTTTTTCTTTGAGTTTCATTTAGGGGGCAATCTTGTCAGTTAATTTTGTCACTCCTGCAGCATTTTCCTCGTGCCATTTAAATATAGGCGGCATTTAAATTCTGTTTTGCTTCAGTTTTTCGGCAAAAGTCATGTCAATCAAAAATCTCTTTGTTTTGACACGTTTCTGTTATTTGTCTTTAAAAATGAACTTAAAAACACGTGTTGATTGCATTACTTTACATTATTTTGCATTATATATTTGTTTTTGGATTGTGACTCAGACTGTGCTCTGTTCTACATGAATATAAACATGCCAATTATTATTATGTGTCTCATGAACCTCATTCTGATGTGTTTTTAGGCTCAGTTGCGAGCTGGAAAGAAAGTAATGCTGATACCAACACGTCCTGCTAGCACAGTGCTGACTGAAGCGATGGTGTCCGACTTCCTTGACTGCCCTAACGCAGTAAGTGCCTGCACTACATGTAAACAGCTTGTGGTGTGTATTAGAGCAGGCTGTCCTCACTTTTTAGCTTTTTTTTTTTTTTTTCTATACTTGGGTTACTCGTATAATGATTAACAGCAGACTTTTTGCACCCTTAAGGCCCAGCTGGACAGTCAGGAAGCCTCTGGAGCACCCGGCTACAGTCCAGTCCACACCCAGGATCAGGAGCTGAAAGCAGCCCACGAGGCCGGGGGCAAAAACGCAAATGCAGGTGGCGCCGAGGGGGATGGCGAAAAGAACAAAAACACATCAAATACCAAACCCAAAGCGGGGCTCCCTGTCACTCACCTCATCTTGCGTCGAGGACTCACCTTAGTGGTCATGGTTCTCCTTTTGGTCGTAGGTATCGCTTTCCATTTTGCGTTTCCTGTCCCGGCACACACTGCTGAGAGCCGAGCCAACTTCACCCAGAGCTGGTCTAATAACTCCACTCTTGCGCCGCTGGTTTCACTGGACCTGACCACCAGCCTCTGAGCTGTCCCTGACCTCTGAATGTAGGCATCTAGTGGCTGAACACACACCTCACACACTGACGCTTTAGATCTCCTCTGTAGAGAGGAAAGTGTCGAATAGCTGTCTTTTTAATAGTCCGCTCATAGTCTTGGGTTGTCACTTTGTAAAGCTACGGCCTGAAATGGGCTCTGCCTTGTGCGAAGAAAAAAAAAAAAAGTGCCTCAGCGCTGCGCTGCTGAGCAAATCCACAGGAAGCTGGGAGCGGCATCAAACGAGACTGGCAGGATGAACAAACTCGTGTTTCAACCTGCTCAGCCTGAGATGCTCAACTGGGACTGCAAGATGCATCATAAAACCCCTCACTACGAGACCACGCGAGCATCGAGGAACAGATGTTTCCCCACAGATAGCTTTTAAATTTTTGCACCTATTATTGACTTGATTTCCGTTTTGAACTGTGATATATTTTCTTCCTTACTGACTTTAAATGATTCTTTTTTTTGTGTGTTTTAACTTTAAGATCGTCTGTAAATATCTGATGTGAAATTTAAAATGTAATGTAAATATGTAATACACAGTATAGCTACATGACAAGGCTATTACTGCATTGTCTTCCTGTATCACTGTGACTCCGCTCTGGATTATTTCAGGGCAGAGGTGATTCACTAATAATAAGCTAGTTATTATATTTTCTTTTTTTTTTTTTTTTTACTGCACATCTATGGCCAGTGCTTTTTCATGTAGTGCCATACGATAGCACTGTGATCAATAAAAACAACTTGTACAAACAGTATAGAAAATGCTGCTGGTGTGTAGGCTAGTCTTATTTAACAAGACTTCCACGTCATCAGACACACATTGGTAATGAAAACTGAATAAACAGAAGAAGCACCAAACCCAGATTGAAATTTCGCCGTATTCTATCGTCACGAAGGTTTGCAGATTTCAGTGAATAAAAGCACCACCGTGAGGGGACGACTGTAGCAGCCACCGTTCTATTAAAAGAGTTGATACTATTTTTTTTTAGCGCAAAAGACTCAGGCTGTTGTCAAGTTGTTGTGGAAGGCTATTTGGTGATTCATGATTAAACAATGGTTCAGCCACTGCCTCTTAAGGGACATCCAAGACCTCTGCCCTTCAGTAAACAGACGTCACTGCCAGACCTCAATGAATGATGTCACAACGCTGTGCTTAAGTGATTGGTCAAAGACAATCGAATGACAGTTAAAGATTTTGCCCATCCAGGAAAGGAAGCAATCATAGATTTCTGTCTCAGTAAGAGTAGGCCACAGATCCCATACATATAAGTTGTGGACCTCACTGAAATAGTTTGTGACATCATCAACTGAAGCCATAATTTAGCTGAATTCCACTTCGTTATTATACCGCATGGTGAGACAGCCAAGAAGTTAGTATGAGATTCCTTAAGCTACTGTATCACACAAGTTCTAGTCTAACGATAGTGACAGCAAATCTTTACACAGTCACTTGTTAATGAGGCCACAGCGTGTTACTGATTGCAGTCTCTGGAGGTGAGCGGGCCAAGATTACAGTCTCTGTGAGGAGCCTGTGGCAATGTCTCTGTTGATGAGCAACACTGAAGCTCAGGCGACAGTGTCACCAAGTATGAATCAAGCCTGATTTACATATTGAATAACTATAAATTAATATGCAAGCTTTTTTTTTCTTCTTTTTTTTTTTTTTTACGTGACTGTTGCAAACATCAATCTGTTTTGAATGGGTGCTGACGTCAGTCTGGAGAGTGCAGTGGCTTGTGGGTGCACCGGTCTTGAGTGGAGACTTTAATAGATGCCTGTGAGGTGAAAGCTCTTTTCAAGCTACAAAATAGTGACATGAATCTGTTTAGTTCATACCTTACTAGAAAACAATCTCTTCAAGAAAGCTTGACTAAATGGTCGTTCTTTCATCGATAAAGACTTGAAATAATAGAATATGTCAATTTACTTTGTTTAATGAATCAATTTATCAGATACAAAATGTTTTTAAGTGGAAAACATTCATAAATCAACATTATCAACAGGGTGAAGAAGCACCGGTGTCAATAATATGTCAGACACCTACTGTGTTGTAAAGTTAGCATGCTAACCAGCTAGCCTCAGGCAGTTCAGTAGCCCCCGTAGTTTCAGTTGGAAGCTGTGAGTTTGCCACAATAAACTAACAAAATTCCAAGAAAGGAAATAATTTTTCTTATTAAACAGTGAACACAACTGTACTGAATTCAACTCGCCCCCTTTTACTGAACTAGGAAGAACTTAAATGCCTCATCAACTCATGGTTACTCCATTCAAACTCGACATAATCCAAATACAGCTCACCAACACAGTCTTGGTCTACCTCTGAGGCTTTCCAGATGTTGTCGGACAGAATGTCTCAAATTGTAATGGTGAAAAAAGCCATTTCACAGGGGTTATGATGCTCCTTTCATAACATAAGCTTATAGGACAAAGTCTTTTAGGGCCCCAGTGCATCAGTGCATTGTGATTACTCAGTTCGGCCACTGCATGAATTGGCTTCAAAGCCTGGTGTTCTCCCTGAGGGCTCGGCTTCAGGCTGTGGCCATGTATTCCCCAGACAAATGTGAGTGGGATCAATTTTCTCATCTTACTCTACGGGGATGAAGTGAAAAAGCGTCATATCAGCCACAATGTGTAGCCGGTACTTCAGTGGATCCGTAGAGAACGAAAGTATTCCAGAGAGTCAAAACGTGGTTGGAGCTGTTTGCCGTTAACCAGGGTGAGTTTCTTTTTTTACGAGCAGGCTGTAACTGTGACGCCTGAGCTTCCTAGTTATCTGCTGCTGCACAGTGTGAACAGGTGGCTGATTTGCTCAGTTTGACATGTCTTCATCCAGCCAGCATGTTGCAGTGTGAGCGTACAGACCTTTCATTATAATCAAATTTGGCAGCACAGATCAAAGGGCGGAAAAAATAAAGCCACAGAAAAAGGAGCATCCTCTCTCTGCCTTTGATGATGAAAGCACACGTCCACAGATGTGCTGTAGCCTAAATATAGCTTTTTTTAATCACGGTATTTCTAATTGTGGCATCCATTCAGAATACGTTTTGTGATGGGAACATATATTTTGCAGCGTCTTGATTGGAGCTCATCTTACACAGCACGTTTTTATATGAAGGAGACACGTCCATACAGTATTTTTTTTTTTTTCCCAGCGACGCTTTTTATTGGCTGCCTCATTTACGTCATGTTCCCTCTTAGACTTTCCAAAACGTGACAGAGGTAATAACATCATAAGTGCCTGTGACATGAAGCAACAAAGAGCTAAACAAGTGACATGTAATACAAAGTTGCATTCAAAACTGCGCAAAAAAATTCCACTTGAAAATGTCCCCTAATTGCATTAACTCATTAATTAACAGTCATTCCCATGCAGATATCTTCCCATCATCAGTCCACAAATAAGTGACATGAAACTGTAGATCTTGGAGTACAGAATGGAATTTATTACAAATTGCCTTAGATTGCCTTAGACTATTGTAAAATGGAGGATGCGACTTCTCATTACTTCTCGTATTTTTACCTATAACGCCCCCAAACTGAGGCTGCAGAGGGAACTTGGCCCAGAGCATCTTGGGGCTGATAACTGCTTTACTGCTAGAAAGGACGATGCACCTGTGCCCTCAGTCTCACTGAGCTTTGTTTCCCGCTGCACATGTGATCTAATAATGAGTGCTCGTCTTAACCGAGCAGTCTGGTGAGCAGCTCGCTGATGAAGACTCCAGCAGCGAGGATGGCGAACATGAGCAGCACAGCGAGGCCTCTTCGGAACACCAGCTGCCCGACTGACAGCGGCGTGTCATCGGAGGTCCGCTGACCCTCCGCTGGACTCAAAGAACTGGAACGGCTGGTCTTAATGTGGGCAGACTTCTCATCCAAGTCAAGGGCTGCGAGTGAAAGTTTTTAAACACATGGATAACGTTAGATGTGTAAAAGCTCAGCCTGGTCCCATCAAATGGCGTATGAATAACGTGCTGGTTAATTCACCTATAATTGTCCCTTTGCTGTTTTTTTTTGGGTGCTGTCTGCATGAAGCTTTTGGTGTGTCATTTTGCAGACGAATGACACAGAGATAAAAATGTAAGGTGAAATTGAACAGGGGGTTGCTGAAATAGTCCATGGACTCTTAAAGGGTCGACTCGCAGGGCTTCCCCACAACAGGAAGCTGTTGCAGGAGAGTGGCGAGTTGTGCTCACTTTACAATAGCAACCTGGCTAAGCTAGCTGCTGTTTGATGCCTCGTACAATGTGCTGAGACACTATTTGTACTGCTGCTGAAATTTTGTGCTGTTGTGAGCATTATTTGTGGCTTTTTGATGGCGGTTTTGCGTTGGAGGCTTATACTGTATTGTTATCGTATGGCCCTTTCTGAGGTTGCTAAAGGTCTGCAAACTTGGATCAAACTTGGGGGGGTGGGGGGTCTTACTCGGTGTAATGGTGTGTTAGATCATTGATTAAATTTACACCGGAATATCCCTTTATCTTGTGCCAAGTGCTTATTTTCAACACAAATCATCAGCTTCAGCTCCAATTAGTTTCTTGTGTCTGAAGGAAACCAAATTGCAACTGCATCGCAGTTGACGACGTCTCTTCATACGTCATCCCATGAGACCTTGAACGGTTCCTATAAGGAAGATATATATCACTACAGAGCTGCATGTAAAAGTAATAAGCCTTTTACCCTTGTTTTCTATCCCAGAGATCTTGTTCCTCTCCTGGATGTCGACTCCTGCTCTTACCAGCGCCTATTCAGAGATGTTTAAGACAGTAACAACATCATGTCTTAGAACAAAAGGCCACAAAATTCTCATGCTGCCCGCATTGTTGAATTTGCACACGCATAAATTCATCACAGTTTCATCCAAAGATAACAATGGCACCGTAATCATTGAACTGGTTACAGTCCTCATGTAACTCATGAATGTCTTCAGTAGAGTCACTCACCTCTTCAGTGGCCTTTTTCCAGTTTAGTTTCCACAGGAAAGGTGTAAAAAATATGCACTGTGTCAAAACAGATATTAAAAGCCCCGTCCACAGCCCTACAACAGCGATGGGAAAAGGACAGTTTGTTAAATTGACCGGAAACATGATTAAATTGTCACTCATTAAAGTATTTACTGAGTTCTCACCTACAATGCCCATTTTAACAGGGAACATCAAAGACACTCCAACTGGCAACCCAATGACGTAGAAACCCACCAAGTTAACCACAGCGCCCACCATCTGCTTCCCTGCTCCCCTGACAATACCTCCTATCACGCCCTGTTGAGGTAAAACGAAAGGGAAATCTAAAATATGCGGGTTCTAATATATGGGTTTATTTTGCTCGACATGGCTGAATAGTATGAAAAAAGTTCTCACCGCGAAGGATTCAGCAACATGGACGAAACCGTACATCTTCATGACATCAGCCACCCTTTGAATAATGTCTCTAAAAGCAAATGCAAAAACGACGACAGGTGAATGCAAGAATTAATTGGAAAATATTTTTGATGTCCAGTCATCTTGAAAGATAGAAAGCATATAGGGCAAAAGAGATCTTTCCTTGGATGTTTTAGTACACCTATAGTCTAGTCTCATGCTGTTCATACAGTAACTGTCTTTGACTGGCTACTTATTTGAGGGCATAAGAGCATGAAAAGTTCCGGCTGTAGGCCCAGTGGAGAAAAGTTCACCTGAAGCCCTGGTTTGCTAACATTAAATAACTAAATCTGACCACGTCTCAGGTAGTGACGGTGCAAAAATCCAAGCTCACATGTTGAGGATCGAGGATCAGTGTCCTACGAGGTTAATACATCACAAAATGCACTCGCTGTTAGTTATGGTTCATGGGGTATAAGTAAACACAAACCACTGAATAATAAGTAAGGAGCGGGGGGGCAGAATCTGTACTCACTTCTCTGTGGTGAAGATGTAACCGATGACATCCTTAGAAACACCGAGACAAACTCCGAAGACACATGAGACAGTGACTGTGCGTAAGAAACAAAGAACTTTTCTTAGACAATAGTGGTAAATGTAAGTGCATCATGTAAATTAGCATATAATGTAGATTAACAAGTGCTCTGAAAACACAATTCGACACAGCAGCCATTTCTTCTGCTGTGGTGGACGTTTCTCCGGGCCACATGTCTGATTCATACATGCAGAGATGAGGGAGACCTTGCTGGACAGCTTGGCTTGATCCGTGTTCCCAGCACCGAGAGCATTTCCGACCCGCACGCTGGCAGCCACGGAGAAGCCCATTGGATACTGTAGAACAGGGAGAGGCGAATGAAACAAACCGAGATTCTCAGTTGTCGCCCTGTGGATGCAAACCACTCGGGTGGCCAAACAAATGTAACACTGGCATATATCGTGTTCCACGACTTCATCAGTCCAACCCAGCTACGACGAAGAAAAGACAATGTAAGGGAGTTACCATGTACACGATCGCAGCCAGCTGATAAACTACGGACTGAGCCCCCAACTCAACCTCGCTGATGATGCCTGCCAGGAACGCCGCGATCTCGTACAGCCACCACTCCAGACAATGCATCAGCATGCTGGGGATGGCCAGCTTGAGGAAAGGACCCCATTCCTGCAGGCACTCTCTTGACCAACCTAGGGCAGAAGATAAGAGGAGGCACGATGGATTCAGGGTGTTCATAGCCACGGCGACAACACGCAAACATGCAATACTGCCATTTTGCTTAAGAACTGCGAGGCTGCTGTCGCGAAAACAGAGGCACTGAGACGAGGCGCTCGAGGACTCTTGCTGCGAATTGTTACACAGAGCCCCTTTTACATTACATGACAGACTGCCAATTCTTAATCATTTCAATGAATCTTCTTATTAAGAACAACGTAATCTTACACAAATAGATACCATTGAATTCCACAAGCTAAAGTAAGCTAGATTTTTTGTTGGAGATAAAAGCTGAATAATCTAATAAATACTGTATATATTTATTTTATGAAGTATTCACATTTAAATGGAGTAATTCCTCTGACTAACTTCACTAAAATAGCCTTTTCTATTTTCCTGTCTTTTCCAGCAACCTTCAAGTATTTCTATGGAAGTAATGGTTAAATTAAACATTACATTCACCGTGGGAACTTACCGTCCCATGTAGCTTTGTGCAGCCCCCTGCAGCAGATGTACATGAACAAGAAAGCTGCCAAGGAATACTGTGAGATAGAATTGGCAGCCGCAGATCCACTTCAGTAGAAACGTAGAAAAACAAAGCATGCAGTCACTGCCACCGATACAAATGTGTCGTCAGATAAATACTCCAAGTTGACTATTTATACTGTGATTTGTATAAAAAGATTATGACTACTATGAAGAGTACATTGTTACAGGTGTAGTAGTACTCACGCGACCCCCAGGTTGAGAACACTGAGGAGGATGTAGTTGATTATTCCATTTAATATATTCCCCACGGCTCCAGATATCACCTGAGGCCACATGATGCCCTGTGAGCCAAAGCAAGCTGTTAAAAAAAGAAAGAAAAGACTCGCCATTTCAATGCATCAGTGCTCCTGCTGTTTGTTACTATCTCGCTGTATTTGCTTTTTTTTCTCCACACGCGCAAAATGATCTCATTACAAATTTAGTCACTATTTTGTGTCACATCAGTGGTCTTTGCATGGATTGAAAATGCACCTGATTCTGAAGATACCTCCCCTGCAGCTGGTACATGAAGGCGGCCTGCAGAATCCATGAAGGCGATGAATGGGGGTTAATTGGATCGATAATGCAACACAACAAACCACTCAACGCAGCGTTTATGGATGGAGATACAGATAACGTTTTGCAAAAATTGTGGGGGGAAGGCTGAACTCACAGGCAGAGCCGGCATGAAGATCTTCACATACAGCTGGGAGAGTCTTAATGACAGACGGGGGGGAAGAAAAAGGGAAAATTGAAAATGTGCAAAATCACACTGAATAACTTGATTCATGAGAGCATGAGTGGAAATGGAGCATTCGATTTGATACGACGGCATGTCTGAAGCCAATATGACTCACCTGGCGACCTCTGGGCTCTGTCTGACAGCCAGCAGAATGGGCTGAGTGTTAATGAGGACGGCCCAGCAGGGGAAACAGGCCAAGAGCAGAATTAAAACCCCCCTTTGGAGTATCACTCCTACGCGCTTTAGGTTACCACTCCCGTAAGTCTGCAAGAAAAGGCATCAGAAAAAAATTAATTACACTCAGACAGGAAAACAAATCTGAAATGAGCATACTGTGAACTCAGCAGTAATATTAATTTAAATATATGATAGAAATGACATGAATGGCCAATAAAATCAATGAATTGAATACCTGAGATATGAGTGTATCACATGCCGATGCCAAACCACAGCCAATGGAAATGCCTGTGACATTTATCACCTGTATCGAAATGAAATATTATTCGTCCAGACAGCATGCTCGGATAGATGGTGCCTTCAAGTCACAAAAATGTACGACAGAAAGCTGAGCCATCAAATCAGAAACAATAACTGACCGCTATCGCCAACGCCACCCCCGCCAGCTCCGTCTTCCCCAGGTGGCCGCAGAACACCATGCTGACGAAGCCGATCAGGAAGCTCATCAACTGTGAAATGAACTGATAAACAAGGTTCTCTTAACTATAAAAGCATAAATTAACTTCTCTCGACATGAATGAAGGATTTAACTACACATGCAATGCGTACAGTAGCTGAATGATTCATTATTCCTACAAAAAAAAAGAAGAAAAAAAAAGCGGCCTTCGGGTGAGGAAAAAGGTCTCACTTGCTCCGGCAGCTGACATGTGTTATGCTTTGGTTTTGCCGCGGCTCCTTTGTATTTCTGAACGTCTTTACTACCTTTTCTTCTTGAGAAAGTAGTTCCCGTGATTGCTTGCATAGGTTCTGGACAGCCCTTGGCATCAAAAGGTTTGCACAAAAGGAAAACCAAATGTCCTCGTCTGTCAACTTGCGGGTTTGTGAGATGAATAGGAGTCAGTGGATACAGGTTGGGTTCTCTGAATTGCTGAGTGATATTTTTTTTTCTCCGCACGAAATCTTTCCGTCGAGGAGCCACTTGCAACTGTACCTCATTTTTATGGCACGTTGAAAATACTGCTTTATTATCTCCTCTTCTCAAGCAGTGTAGTCGGACATTTCACAAACTGCACCAAACTTCCTGTTAACTCTACTCTGACGTGACCTTTGCCTCCAACCTTAATGATTACAGTGTTTTGTCATCCCGTGACCTCCAACGGAGCATCACGCTCCATCTTCTGCAAAAGACTCAACACTCATTTGTTCGTGGTTTCTTTCTTGTGACAAAGGTACATATTGTAAGTCACTCTGGACAAAAAAAGTCTGCTAAATGACCTAAATGTAAATGTAAACTGAAATCCTAAAATTAGTCAGTAAATTTTTTTCACAATCATTAGGATGACAAAGCACCATAGAGTGATAGATGGAGGAAAAGGTAATGGGGCTGTAGAGTTCCTCCAGTGCTTTGGAGTTCTGGCTATGCGAGACTGCTGTACGGCCAACTCTGAAGTAGTAGGTCAACTTAGTTACTTCACTGCTCGCACACAGATTTCAGAGATTAGCTAAGGTTTGGTCTCTACGGCTTTTTTTTTTTTTTGAACTCTCAGTGTGAAGAGCTGACAAAAATTAATTTCACTGATGCCATCTAGTGTCATACATTAAAGCCCGGCTAGACTAGTGGACTGGCTAACCATGCCAATGAAGTGATTATCAAAATGATAAAAACACTTTATACAGAAATGAACGCTAAGTAATGTTAACACTACATACAAAGCTGCCTGAAAAAGGTACGGATATAAGATATAAACAGGTGATGTTCAGTTTGTATCACGCCGCATTGTGCAAGTACTAAAAAAACAAGTCTACGACGAGGTAAATGTAAGCACATATATTTGAAAAAAATGGGCTTTTGGAGTTATTTTACCTTTTGATATAATTTATTATGAGTTATAGTTTCGATTCAACTCTCCCCAGAACATCTTCATATGTAAGTTGAGTGCCACCAACGTTGCTTGGGACTAAAACCCAACATGTCACACTTTATATTTGTCTGACACTTGAACTAGAGCCCCCCGGTGCAATCTGTTTCACTGGCAAAGCACAAGCCTTATGTTAAAAAGTAGCAATTAAGGCATTTTGTATATATAAAGAAGCATATATTCATTTTTATCAGGGTAAGAAGTGACCTTCACCGCAAGCTACTAAATAATAACTGGTTTCAGTTGCAACACCGACAGCAAAATACACTGACTAATGATGCAGACTTTAGCTCAGCACCATAAGACCCTTATCACATCTGAACACAATCTTACCACGGGTCCTGCCAGTTTCAAAAACTGAACCGTTTCATTCTTGTAGGCCGCTGGTATCCCGAGCTTGATGTTTTTCAGCCAGGATCCGCAGCATGAGTCAACGCTGTGATCAGCAGGAGGTGATTCGTCTGTTTTGGACTGTCCATTTGCTCCTCTACAGGCTTTATTTGTAGCTAAATCTTCCATGCTGAAATGGGGTTTGGCAGAAAAAGCAGAACTCAATCCCAAACTGAATGATGTGTGTACAGTACAATACCCTTAAGACACAGACAAGAAGGCTGGGAGTAATCAATAACCAATTACCTGGGTACTAATCAATAACCAAGGCAATGTCTTCCCACCTTGCTCTCTGTCCGCGAGAGACGGCATGTACATTATGCCGGGGCATTGCTACAAGTCACATCTCTCCAACCCTCCACCCGACGAGCTGTGCACTCCCCCAGGAACGCTGCCAAAATGAAGACGGTTATTTGTCAATGAGCTGCTGTGGAGCATCACAGATCTTCAGTCTTTCACCACAGCTCACAGAAACTGAATGCTTTCGGTCAATGTGCGACTGCAAATGCACATAATGAAACACGTCAAATGAGTAACAGGGCTTTCACCCTGTTGAACCCTGCTGCTAACGGGGCATTGATCGTTACGGTAGAGACAAGTTGACTGTTGAGAATAAAGTAGACAATGTTGTGTTGTTGTGAATAAATAGCAGTTGTGACATGTTCATGTATTGTGTTGCAGACATCTATCGAGGTTAGCATGCTTGCCAGCTGGCCCTGGCCTGTCGTGGTCCAAGGTGGTGTAAATGCTTAGACTCCTGATCCCCAGTCTCCAGGTCCAAACCACTAGCTGCACTGCTAGTTGAGCTAACTATCTAAAGGCAGCTACAGTTGGCGGTAGTTAGAAGTTACACCCGTGATATGATGCCCTGTATTTATTTTGTGTTGAGACAATTCTTAGATGTTGCATCTTCAATAACTAGTATTTTCATTTAACTCTTACTTAATGCTGATTACTGTATAAACTAATGTTGATAGCATCTTTATAAATCTATCAAATAATGTAAACATTACTACAATACATCACATGTATGTCATTAGTAAATGACCACTGGACACAAACATTAGAAGGGTTAGTTGGACTTAAGTGTTGCCAGTTAAGAAATAATAAAGGAGCAATTAACAGCTGCTGATGACAATTATAAGACAACAAACGTCTGACTTTTCTGTACCTAGTTTTAATGTAATAAATATTGAGAATTTTGATGATCACAACAAACAAATTGACTTCCACAGAATCCTACCTTTATATAATCATGAAATAACATATTCAGGCTCGTAATTGAGATAAACTAGTTAAGTACATTATTGCTATTGTGAACACAGAAATAGCTTTGATTTTGGTATTTCATTATGTATAGTTACAGGCCCGACATTTGATGTGAAACACTTGTTCCAGCAGTAAGACTTCTGGTGAAAACTAACAGACTCTTTTGCTGTCGGCTGTCAAACTACGTCATGACGGCGGTGACACAGAAAGCTCTGACGTGTTTCCCACGCAGACACTTTATTTCCCCTCGCTGAGGTAAACCACTGAGTCTGTCATTGTGAAGCAAAACACGAGCTTGTATCCTGTCACCTCTTCATGCAGTGTGCTGTATTCTTCCTCCCATAGTAACACCTTCTCAGCGAGGCGCTCCACTCTCTGGCTGCGGCCATGAGAACCTCCCATTGGGTGGTGCTGTTTTGCTCCGGCTCGAATTCAAACGCTCCAAATTTCTGACACGTCGGGCTGCTTCACTGAACTTTGAATGGATTTCTAATCATTTAATCAAATGATACAAACACTCGTTTCTCCTTCAGCTGGTTCAAGTCATTAAACACAGTCGAGCAACCCCGCAACGTGCCGTCGAACATACTGTCAAACACCACGGTTAATTTCTGCCATTTCAACTGTTTTCCGTGCCTCTGGGGCCAGCAGCAGAAGAGACGATCAGAAAAGAGAAAAGGGAAATTAGCAGAGGCCAACGGGGGAGGAAGGGGGTGACACCTAGCGTAGGCTCTCATTCATTTTCCTGGTTCAGTGATGCAGCAAGGCCCACCGGGTCCACCCACCCACCAAATTGTATTCCTCCGGCTCCCCCATCCCAACCACACGCTCACTGAATCACACACACTCACACGTAAATATGTTCCACCAACCAGCGGGGCCGGCGTCCGCCGTGACGTCACACTGCAGTTCTTCTCGGGCTCCACTGGATGACAGTGGCAAGTCACCGCTTACACATGATGAGCCGTCATTCTTTAATGGCGACCGGTCAGAGTGTGTGTACGTGAGTGCATTTGTATACGCGTTTGTGTTTGTGTGCATGTGGCGTTCAGGGTGGGGTTTGCGCCTGATGTGTAGCGCCGGGGTATTGAGGAGGAGGAGAGGGTTTATTGGAGGGGGTAGGTGGCTTGATGGA